>CM034146.1:792026780-792050695 GCA_019776745.2 Taxus chinensis
CTGTCTTATGAATGCCAATTCCCTACGACACTTAGTTGATTATCATTTTGAGTTATGCAGACTTTGGATATGGACATGACTTATACTTATGTTGATTAGCAGGATGTTTTGTGACTAGATGCATTTGGATTATGATTGGATTTTGTTTTCAGTATGACCTACACTGACTCATGGACAGACTATTGGATACCGATATTATTTTTATATGGATATATTGCATGTGTTCTAACATTGGATTTTTTCGCCATGATGAGTAGAATGTAGTTGTTGAATTTACATTACTATAATTTTGGATAATGATGAAATGCATAATTAAGTTGTGATTTAGACCTAGAAATAATGATTAATTGAATTACGTATGAATGTTAATAAATTTCATGCATATGGTTATTTTGGATATTTTGACATGGCCGCAAGGCCGAAGAAGGTATTTTACATTTTGCAGGAAACACAGCATGATCACAACCATGAGGGGGATTGGGAACCAAACACAACAGGATGTCAGGTGGTTACAACAATTGGTCGTCAAGGCAACTAGTAAATTGTATTGTGTTACCTTTGTTCTTTTATGTGTTGAGAAAAATTCCCATGAAGGGGAAATTTTCTAATGTGACCAAGGGGGTAAGAATTTCATTTACTTGTTTTAACTACTTTAGTAGGTGATTTTATTTTTGATATCTTTTTAAAATTTCTTTTGCTAAGTATGTTTAGAATTAATTTAACACTTTGTTTTAAATTTTAAGTCTTGGAGGGAAGTCTAGTGGATGTATTAAATTTTATGGTTGGCTCCTTGAGCCTTGTGTTTCCTCATGTATTGAATGCTTGGTTTTGAGTGTTGACCACTCCAAATCCCTTGAATCTCGAATTTGAGATTTAGGGCATTTTTGGGGGACTTGTGGGACAAGTTGAACTTGTCCCACACTTCTCAGAACCCCTTACCAACCATATCTATGGGTTGGGAAGCCAAAAAGGGGATTATTTATTGTTTTGGGAAGGGAAATGTGACTTTGGAGTGCACGTGCCTTCTTTTGCATTTAATTGTGCCTTAGGACACATGGGAAAGGGATGGTTTTGGATTAAAGATGTCATTCAACCCAACCACCCATTTATGGTGTTTTGGGATTTGAGTTGACTAAAGGGAGGTGGTCTTGAGGATGTGTGATGTGGCATCCTACAAGGAGCCACATCACCCTCACTCTTCCTCTTGTCTATTTATGGAAATTTCCTCTCTTGTTGAGGGGGTTGGAGTTTTGTTTTTGTTTTGATCGAAGAGTTCTCTTTTGTTTTGTTTTTTTGGAGAGAAAAGAATTGGGAGAAAGAGAAAAAAGAGAGTGCTTGGACTTGCATGCTTGGATTATTTTAGGAGGGAGCTTGGACAAATTTCTTGGTTTAGGCTTCTCCAATGGAGAGGTAGGAAACCTTCTCCTTTGTTTTACTTTCATGTTATTGTTGCTTCTATGCTAAATTTGTGAATAATACATGTTTACTTTGGTATATTGTGAAAATGGATAGAATGCTTATTGTGTAGTTAGGGTAGAGGTCTATGGGAATACCATTAGGGAGGCATAATAAGTAGAAATTAGGAATATTGTGGAGGGAGTTTGGAGAGGGATGGCCCTCTTGGGTTAGAATGTTTCACATCTTACCTTGTTCTTGAGGGAGCCATAGCAGGAGGGAGGCATAGAGTGTGGGAGGAAAAAGGGGTACTTGAGGAGGGAGGCATAAGATCCTAGGGGCTTGGAGTTTTAATTGTGAGGGTTTTTGGATGGCATCTCATCTCAATGGGGAGCATAAAGGAAACTTTCCCTAGTTCCTCTTTTCCTTCTCTTGTTGGCTTGGATGAAAAACTTGTTGTGCAGATTTGTGTTATTGTGTTTCCTTTTGTTTTTTTTTTTTGGAGAGAGAAAGAATTGGGAGAAAGAGAAAAGAGGAGTGCTTTGGACTGCAGGATTGGATATTTTAGGAGGGAGCTTGGACAATCTGGTTTAGGCTTCTCCAATTAGTATAGGAGAGGTCTATGGGAATACTCATGAGGGAGGCATAAGAGTTAGATTAGGATATTGTGGAGGGAGTTTGAGAGGGATGCCCATCTTGGTTAGAATGTTTACATTCTTACCTTGTTCTTGAGGGAGCCATAAGAGGAGGGAGGCATAAGAGTGTGGGAGGAAAAAGGGGTACTTGAGGGAGGCATAAGAGTCATAGGGGCTTGAGTTTTATTGTGGAGGGTTTTGGATGGGCATCTCATCTCAATGGGGAGGCATAAGGAAAACTTTCCCATAGTTCCTTCTCTTGTTGGCTTGGATGAAAACCTTGTTGTGCAAAGTATTGTGTTATTGTGTTTCCTTTTGTTTTTTTTTTTTTTTTACCTTGAATGTTGTGAAGAAAATTGTATTGTGGAAGCAAGTGTTGTTGCCTTAAGTTGGAGACCACCCTTCTTTGTGTTGTGTTTGGGGCTCGGGGGTCAATAGAGAAGATTGCTTCTCTTCTCCATTGAGTTTTGGCTGGGAGGAGAGTGTTGCCTCTCCCCCTATCTTGGTTGTGATTTGAAATACTTGGAACTTGGAGCATGGATGAAGAGCACCTTGGAGCTTTGGAACCTTGTTGTTGACAATGTAAAACCACCATGTATTTATCACCTTGAGTGGAGGAAGAATGTAATATTACTTTGCATTTTAGCTTACATTATTGCAAATTTGTTTCCACATGAAGTAGAAAGTGTTGTAACAAATGTTGAATGAAAGTTGTTTTTTTTTAACTCCAATAATAAGCATGTAATATAGATGGAATCAAAAGTTGAAAGGATGACAATCTATCTATTCTCCTTCTTACTTGACTTGGATCATCTCATGAGTATGTTAACCTTGTTTACATGTTAAAAGTTCTTGCCTCAAAAATTAATGGAAGAAATTTTGGAACCCTCTAGAGGGGTGTTGAGAATTTTTACAAAAATATATATTAAATTTTGCTTTATTACTTGAGAATGATGTATTGGAAAAGTGGGAAAAATAGTGCATTTCTCTTCTTCTACTTGAATGTATTTAGTGTTTTTTTTGTAAATTTTTAACTTTCAATTGTTTCCGATTGATTATTGAATTTGATGTTATACATCAATCTAGACAAATTACATCTTAAATTAAGATATGCGTTTAGAACAATTCTCACACATAAGTAGAGAGGAGTAAACACTTATGAGGAAGTTTTTTTTTTTTTGCCGTATAAATTATAAATTATATTTGTATTCGTATATAGTCAATAATAGTAGTAAAATTATTAATCAACGTTACTCTAATAACAGCTCACACCTGATCTGATTTAAGACCTTGCATAAGAAGAAAAAAAGAATGCTGTCCCTATATTTTAATGCCATCCACCGGCTCTGTGCAAGCATTATA
Organism: Taxus chinensis; assembly: GCA_019776745.2. Lineage (NCBI taxonomy): Eukaryota > Viridiplantae > Streptophyta > Pinopsida > Cupressales > Taxaceae > Taxus > Taxus chinensis. Next base: position 792,030,173 of record CM034146.1, read on the forward strand.
GTTACACATTATAATTAATAACATATTAAGACCCAAGCTTATTTAGCTCCTGTCCCACATTTCATTAACAAGGGAACTGATATTCTAAATATTATGCATATTTAAGTATTAACAAAACCAATGGACTCACCATTATCAAATCCTCCATCTAGAACAGTATACTACCAATATCTCTGTAATATTAATAACACTACTGATTCCCGATCTGTGCTAGGATAATTATATTAAAACAAAAAAAAACATACAATCATGTAATGCAAAACAAATAAGATGAGGTTGCATATGGGTACAGGCACCATAGCCAGTGTTGCGACTGCAACACACCCATGTAGCAGATGTTTGTTTTAAAATTTGCAAGACAAATTATGCTTCTTGAGTATTTTGGTATGAAACAGATCCACCGCTAGGAGATTATTCTCTACGAGCTGGTCATTAGAACAGGATGGGGGTCGCTCTAGAGGATCGGCGCAATAAAACTCTTCAGGTCTCAGGGAATACTTTCACTGCCCCCCCCCCAATCGATTTTGGAGTCACCTCCACTGTCTCTTAAGCGAGTTTGAAAGGATCACTACGAAAGAGGACCCCCTTTTGAAGTTGCAAACGATACTGTACAGATAACAACATAGTTGGACAACCTGCTCGTTGGTAACGCCCAAGGGGCCTCCATGCTGCGGCCTGGTCGTGCGGTACAGGTCAGGGCCGTCGGTTCCCGCTCCCCTCCTCGCCTGCAGCGTTCCCTTCACCTCCCGTCCTTCGTGCGCAACCATGGATACTGGAAGAGCTATCCGCGCAAGCCCCCAAATGAAAGTGGAAGTACCACGCCTTCTCCCACGCCGCCTACTGCCTGCTGCCTACGGCACTCGCATGTAGCCTCCTCCTCGACCGCCCACATCAATTCTATACGGCCAGGGAGACGGTGCAGTCGTGGATTTGCAGAATCTGAGCAAGTAAATGTTATGCGGCTAGTAAGAGTGACTTGCACGCATGGGGAAGGGTTAATTTCTTTGGCAGGTGGCCATTATAGCCACTCACCTTCACCGCCTTTTTTTTTTAACCTAAAGTGATTGCCTTCCAACCAATAAGACTTATGTCCCTTTTGTCAAAATTCAAATCTATGCCTAAGCGTATCCATTAATTCAATGAAGTTTTGGTTATATTTATAAATCACTTAAAATTCGGAAATTTGGTTATATTTTTATATCTTCGGTTTCTTTTATCATGGAGGTGGGGATTTCACATACATTACCCATACAAAGAGCTAAATAATTTCAAGTTCTGGTAACATCTCTGATTGACTTTTAAAGTTGTAAATATTCCTCTATAGTGCGAGCGGAAGTTCTTTTTATTAGATAGAAATCAAGTAGGTATATCAGTCAGCATCGGATTTTAACCCTTGGTTGTTGAGGTTGAGTAATTATGCAACTGCCATGGGCTTAGATGCGCATTCGATCGTACCATTTTCTCCTGGACCCTTTTTGGTTTTGAAATGAGCCTTTGTACATCTAGAACTAACGTAATTTCTTCCTCCTTGTTTTCGTTGTAAAATTGCGATCATGACCCTTTGGATGATTACTAGCTCATGACGTCGAACTTTGGCAACAACGCTAGAGCCAAGAGGCACTTTAGGGAGGCTCCTAGTGACATAGTTAGATTTTTTTTCTAGCGTCCAGTCCTTGACGCTATGGCAAGAGACCCGATTCAAACATATAGCGATTATAGATTTATCCTCTTAAATTTTGATACTCTTGCACACTCAAAAAAAAAAAAAAATTGTCGCATTGTCGGGTTGTTTGTTTGTCGCGCGGCGTCGTCTTTGTCACCGTCGTGAGCGTGGCGTCGCCTTTTTGTGGCGTTACATCCTACATAACCTAGTAAAAGAATCTCAGGATAATAAAACTCCCTAAGTATACTACAATATACTATTTCATCATTGAGGTAGTTTTTATATTATACAGAAAACGAATCCTATTGACAATAGCCTCTATGAGATTTGGCTATGTGACTAGTATTAATTGCATATGCATGAATAAATATCTCCATGTCCATAGCATGCAAAAATAATTAGATGTGCAACAGAATTGATTAACATATACCTTCAACTACTTTCATTAAGATCGTAGCAGCATGATCGGTTATACACTCCCTCCAACTAAAATTGCCCCCTATTTGTTTTGACCTTCAAAGTAAACAATACAAGCCATATTTTATCATCTTTCGGACAAATTATATGATAGAGAATGTTATTGATGCTAAACGAATTTTCGATAATCAGTCCTTTGTAGCATATTGTTCTTTCTTTAGCAAAGTGAAATAATTTAATGTATTAATGTTTAATCTTCTAAGACATTAAAAAGAACAATCACGTGAAGACCAGGTAGCTATCTTCAGAATTTGTCCTTCACCACCAAAGAGCATATGCTTTAGCAAGTGGAGTTCTTTACATACCCTGAAATTATCCAATGTCTTAGCTCCAGACAAGGACAGCTACTCAAAAAACATAGGCTTGATGATTGGCAACCAAAGGTATTTGTAATTACATGTGCCAGATTCAATTCTATGTACCCAACCACATAGACCAACCGATAACAAATAGTTGAAGTTGTCTAAGGAAACTTATTACTGCCCCAAATTCAGATCTTATACATATTTTTGCTAATTGGATTTTCCCTTATTGCAAACAAACACATACGTTTTATTACTTTAGTATACATAACAATACAAAAGAGAAGAACATATTTCAATTCAACCTGACCTAGGATTGAATATTTAAAATATTTTTATTTTGTGACAAGTGCAGCAGTAGTATGCACCTCTAACCATAATAGTTATAAGCCAACGAACCTGTCACAGGTCAGATTGGGGGCATAATGAAAATCACATTCATTTTTAAAAAACACAATACCAAGTCAGGTAAAGGGCATGATGAACATCGCATTCATTTTTTTTTTAAAATGCCATGTCTGATAAAGGCGTGATGAACATCACATTCATTTTTAAAACTGCCTAACCTCTGGCCAAATAGCAGTTGACCAATATCCTTTCCCAGTAGCTCCCAGAGTAACATGCGAACATTCCGGTGGGAAGGCCAAACCAAAGCCGAGTTGCCTATCATCTAATCCACATAGAGGACAGTGTTAGGAAGGAGCAAGCAAAGAAAGGCGGAGACAGTTTTAGCGCAGATGATAAGGTCAGGAAGAAGCAGGCAGAGCAGCAGGCTTTACGGCTTAAAAAACAATAATTGTATCAGAATTTCAATATGTGAAGATCCTCAACATCAGCAACAATATTTATAACTATACTTTCACGAGTTAGAAAGATCCTTTCAAGAAGTATATATCATTTCTTAGCAGGTGATTTAAGCAATCATACTTTCTATTATTGGGGGAAAGTTGAAACTATTTCCTGGACTGAGGCCTCTCAATTAGAATCTTTCAGGCAAATGTAAAAGTATATGCATTTCTATTCCAGCAGGAATCATCAGACCTGAAGTGTGATTTAGATACGAAACAAGCAGGCAAGGTTGTAACTTAGAGGTATCCAAGGAATTCCCACTCAGCACCCATCATCATTGACAAACACAACATTGATAAATATTACATTAACAAGCTCGATACCAAAAAATGTATCAATGACTAGAATGCCTCCAATTAGGTGGTCAGTGGCAATTACCTCATCAACAAGGACGACATTGACAAGCTTGTTGATGTGTTATGATCTTTCTTTATGATAATAAAAGAAACACTACTATACAATCCACCTCGAAGAACCTCTAGACAGAAGAAAAATAAGGAAATGAATTCAATAATAGCACTTGTGAATAGAGATAATAAGTCAGGTCACACCCTCTCATCCTAATTAGGTCGGCTTGGATAAATATTAAGAACCAATAAATGAAAGAAAAAGGTTACACACTCCATTCCATACCTTAGTAATCATAGAAAGATATAATGTTAGAGGTGTCACATGCCCTTCACCTTTAGAAAAGTGTTGCCCTCAATGCTTAACAACTCAATATGTTTTTGCACGAACTGTTCATCTTCCCACGTTGCATCTTCAGCTTGCAGATTCTTCCAATTGATGACAAATTTGAGAATGGCTCAGTTTAAAAATTGTTTCCCTCATCTCTCAATGGCCACCTCAGGTTCCATATTGAACTTCCCTTCATCATCTAACTCAAGCAATTCTGACTGGACTAGAAGCTTGGTATCAATTAATTTCTTCACACATGAGACAAGAAATATAGGATGAATTTTGGAAGAGGGTGGAAGTTTTAAATTATAAGCTACACTTTCGATCTAGTGGAGAACCTTACAAGGCCCATGAAAATTTGGTACTAGCTTGATGTTCATATGATGTTTAAGTGACCTTTGTTTGTAGGGTTGCAATCAAAGGAATATCCAATCTCCTTCCTCAGAGTGCCTGTCACTTTGGTGCTGATTTTTTTGTTGTTTCATCCTATTTTGAGCCACAACTGAATTCTCCTCAAGGATTTGACACATTCCTGGCTAGTGTTAAATATGATCCTCAACAGCAAGAGCGTTGTGAATATGACCCAGCAAATAAGATGTAGTAAAAGGTGGGAGTAGCCATAAAGAGCCTCAAATGGAGTCATCTTTGTTATTGTGTCCAACAACATGTTATACTGCCATTCTGCGTGTGAAATCCATTTGGACCATTATGCTTGTTTTTCTGAGGCAAAGCAACATAGATATCCTTCTAGACATTTATTCACTTTCAGTTTGGCCCTCTCAGTATTGATGATAAGTTGAACTATGTGCGAGTTTCGTCACCCATGCTGGAAATAATTCAATCCAAAATATGCTAGTGAAAAGAGAATCGTGATCACTCATAATGAGTTTTTTACCTTGTCTGTGAATACTTCTGCCATTGTACTAACTTGAAATGGATGAGAAAGTCCACAAAAATGTGCACAATTCGTGAATCTATCCACAAACACCAATATCGCATCCAAGTTATCCAATGTAGGAACGCCCAAAATGAAGTCCATCGATGTTTCCTCCCAAACGTTGTACTTGAATGATTAATGGTTGTAAGAGCCCTAGAGTCTTAACCATTTCTCCTTTATTTGTTGACATATCAATCATTTTGCCGCAAATTTATGTACGTCCCCCTTGAGGCCTTCCCAAACAAATCCTTCTCTATACGGTAATATGTCTTTAAGAACCTGGAACACCCTCCTATGGGTGAGTCATGCATTTGAGACAAGACACTAGCTTTCAACTCTAATTTTTTGCACAAAAAGAGCATGTCTTTTTATGCTTTATACCATGAAAAGTCTCATTTCCAAACATACTGATCTAAAGAAGATGGCTTCTGTTAAAGTTGTTGTTAGAGTTTCCTTGTCGGAGTGTCATGTTGCCACTCTACAGGGGTTGTTTCTACCCATTCAAAGCGTGATAAAGATATGGCACAAATTTTTACTTTCTTTGCTTACTATCTAGAAAGGGTGTAAGCTGTAATATTCTCCTTTACTTTTTTGTAACGAATTTGAGAGTCATATGCCAGCATTTTTGTGTCCCATTTATGTTGCTGCTCGACAGAAAATTGTTGCTCCAAAAATTACTTTCCCCTAAGATATTGGTGCCACTGTTTAACTGCCTGAATGATAAATAACGCTTCTTTCTCATATGTGGAGCTTACCAAGTTATTTCCTTTGAGTTATCGACTCTCAAATGCTAAGGGACACCCTTCATCCATCAATACTACCCCAATACCATGTCTAGAAGCATCACATTCTACCACATCTGTCTTAGAGAAGTTTGGGGTAGCTAGCACAAGGGTGGAAATAAGAGCTTCTTTCAATTGTTAGAATGCTTGGGTGGTTAATCTGGCCATGAAAATTAATTCTTCTTCAATAATGTTGTTAAGGACACTGGTATGAAATCTTATAGTTTCAAACAAATATTCTATAGTAGCTTATTAGACCCATGAATCCTTTTAAATCTTTGATATTTTTAGGTGTTAGCCACTCTTTGACATTTTTAGGTGTTAGCCACTCTTTGACAACTACAATCGTCTTAGTGTCTACTTCTATGCCTCATGTGACACATGTATTAAGTATTCAACATCCTTCTGTAATGAAATTACTTGGATAGATCTGAATATCAGCAGCAATATAACACCAAAGAACACCAAAACATAGTGAAATGATCACAATATGCAAGTATAATGACTTGGCCACTTCAACGGGGCAACCTCCAAACCACACAATAAGACTCAAGTGCTCAATCTAATGATCATCTACCACTTACTAACTCCTATATATACCCTACTATACGATGTAAAGCACCAAGGCCAATTGACTAAGCATATGAAAGCATAAATAAATATGAAATGACATGTTAGGAGATAATGTCAGTCACATGACGACTATACATATACCAATATATGACCTAGGAATAAGGGTGTAGCATGCCCCTCCCCTTCAAAGCAACAATGTCGCCAATGTTGACCATTTCAAGAGGCTTATTCAAACAAGTATGGTCCTCAATTTTGATAATATTTGGATGACGGTAAAGGAAATATTCCTCATCCCATGTTGTAGCTCCATTGTCTTGATTCTTCTGCTTGATTAAATACTCAGTAATTACTCTCTTCATCACCCTCTTAGTGCACATCTAAAGAATTTCCTCATGTTTCAAACTAATTTGACCTTATTTATCCAAACTCTATCTGGGCTGAAACATTTTATGCAATAACATTCTCCAAGCTACAAAAGTCCCACGCATATGAAAGTGGAAAACTCTCTTTGAGATCAGAGAGCTTCAAATCTTCAAAAAATTGAATCTTCTTACCATCCACTTGGACTTTCTTTATATATTTTTCCTATGGATGCACTCTTCAAACTAAAATATTGAAACTTTCTTCTTTAGACCTACACTATTTGAACTCTTATCCTCTATTTGTTCTTCAACTTAATCTTCTTCCTCTCCTTTTGCATCACCAATAGCTTCTCCTCCTCCTCCTCCTTGGTTTCCTTCCCCTTTTTCTTCTCTTTCATCATCTCCTTCTCCTCCTTCTCCTTCTTCATCTTCTTCTTCTCCTTCTTCTCCTTCTTCTCCTCCTCCATCTTCTCCTTCATCCTCTTGTTCTCCTTCTTATCCATCTACCTCTCCTCCTTCTCCTCCTCCTCCTACTCCATCTTCTCCTTCTTTGTCTTCTTCTTCTCCTCCTTTTTTCCACCTAGCCAAGAAAACTTGTTCCAGTTCCTCCCAATACCAATCTGAGCTCTCTTGATTCAATGGAGAAGACCCACATTATTGTGTTGGACCATGCAACCCAACTGTGAAAACAAAAACCAATGTCAACTAGATGGAAAAATCTTAAATTCTACCCACCATTCTCTAACATCAATCTCTCCATGTCCATAGGAAGGTCACATGCCCATGATGCACAAAAATAGGGGTTTCAAGAACAAAATCCTTTAACCAATATTTTAATGTCAAGTTTCAGATTTTTTTCGGCCTGAAATCAGAAAATACAGAGAATAAACCCACTTTAATTTTTTATATCTTTCCGAAAATGTAAACTTTGAAAAAATTCTCAGTAGCGAATTTGAAAAAACGTTAATATTGCAATAACTTTCATCAAATGGATCAAAATCAGCTGAACTTTGTGGGTATCTTGATATTAGTATTTTGCAACTATGCCAAAAAAGGACAAATTTTCGCAAATTAGTGTGAAATATATGTGAGCCCTTAAAATTAGGGTTCCAACCCAATTTTGGCCTAAATCAAAGCACTGATACCACTCGTAATGAAATTACTTAGATCTAAATATCAACAGCAATATAACACCAAAATATAGAGAAATGATCACAATATGCAAGTATAATGACTTAGCCACTTCGAGGGGACAACCTTCACACCATACAATAAGACTCAAGTGCTCAATCTTATGATCATCTACCACTTACTAGCTCCTATATATACCCTATTATGCTATGTAAAGCACCACGGCCAACCTACTAAGCTATGAAAGCATAAATAAATATGAAATGACATGTTAAGAGAAAATGGTAGTCACATGTTGGCTATACATATGCCAATATATGACCTAGGAATAAGGGTGTAACACCTTCACCCCAAAGGCATATTTGGATTTTTTTGCATAAAATTGATTTTCTAGTACCTATAGTATTTTCAATGCCTATCACAAATGTCCCTCCCATGTTTATTGTAGATCAAAATGTCATCAAAGTACACCAACACAAACTTCCCAAGAAATGGGCAGAAAACTAAATTCTTGAGGCTCTAAAAAGTAGATGGATCATTGGTGAGACCAAATGGCATAGCTAAGAACTCATAGTGACACTCGTGTCCTTAATGCATTCTTATGTACATCATCCTTTACTCAAATTTGATGATAACCCGAACACAAATCTAACTTAGTAAAGAAAACAACACCATTCAATACATCCAATACTTCAACAATGACAAGAACAAAAAACTTATCTTTGAGAGTGATCTTAATGAGTTCCCTGTGGGCACATTCTCCATGACCCCTGAAGATAAATAAGTAATTTTAATGGGACAAAAAATGCCGAAGTCTAGCATTTCCTTGAACAATTTTCAATTTTTGACCTCCATTCATAGGGATAGTGTTAAGGACTAATGTTAGGAGTAATACTTCCTTAAATCAATTCCATTGCATGATGGTGATCTCTAACCAAAGGTAGGCCTATCAATTCCTAAAAGCCATATTGATGGTGTTGAATGATTTCTTGAATTTGGTGGATCCTGATTTTCTACATCACGTGCTTCTACAAAATGTAGTCGTGTCCCTATGAGATCCTTTCTTAAGCAATTTCTCCATCCTATGAGAGTTGATAATTTGGCTTGGTGGTGATTGCATCCAGCTAAGTTTGTATTTTTCCCATTTATACTAAAAAACATAAAGACCTGAAAATTGAAAGACATTGTTCCCCATTGTTTAAGCCATTACATTCGCATAACTACATCTAGTTCCCAAACTAGGATGGCAAACTTTTCTAAATCCAATTTATAGTCTTCCATTGAGAGTTTGATGTGATGACATTTACCGCCACAAGTGAGTTGTTTCTCGTCACAATCATAACTTGAAAATTGGATAATGGATACAAAAATCAAGTGAGCTCATTAGCTAATTTCTGATCAATGAAGTTAAGGGTACTCCCAGTATCGACCAAAAATGCCACCTTCTTAATATAACCAACCACTTTGAGTGTGTGTGTGTGCCTATCCCATTTAATGCATGTAGCGAGAGAGTAAGGATTTCTTCCTCCTCAAAATTAGCATGCTCATGTTCTATTGTTGATTCTTTCGTAGCTAATTTTTACTCGTCCAAAAACCCCAATCTCAATAATCATTGGTGTTTTCTCAACACTAGCACACTTATGACCTTTAGACCATTTACTATTGCAATGCCAACATGCGACTTTTTCTTCTCTTCTTTCTGTGAGGAGACACCTTAGTAATTTTCCTTCAGTTAAAAGAGTTGACCACATTTCTAACAATAGTATTAGTCACATTTCTATCTCTCCATCCATAGTTTGACCTTGCATGAATTTCCTGGTAGCAAAGTTGTGTTGCTCAATGTGTAGTGCTTGTTGCATAACATTTCCTAATTGTACACAGTTCCAACAAATGAACATCGTGCTTAATTAGGTCATTTAGTCCATTGATGTCAAGTTGCCATCTTTGATAAGGTGTTGCTTCTGGAGTCCTTGATGCCAATCTCCTATCCTCAGCATTAAATTCAGCTAGGAATCTTGTTTGTTTCAAATTTGTTAATTAGGTGAGATAGCTTACCATACATAGTTGCTCATAGTGGACTGCTAAGTCATTAATAACTTCATTCCAACTCAGCACCTGCACTTGCTTGTTGCTCGTCATCCACCGGTACCATTTATAAGGTTTATATTTTGAAAGTAGTGAGGCTACATCAACCATTGCATTCTCTAGTATATTGTGAGGCTAACAATATTGTTCCATGGGACTTATTCATGAGATTACATTCATACCATCAAACTAGCAGATGTCCATCTTTCGTAGGTTTTATTTTGGCCCTTGGAATAGTTGCCCTATGTTTGCTTTTTTGTGTCCTTCGGGGTGGATCAATTGTGTATAAGGTTGATTAATGAGGAACTTCAGTTTGGTCACTAGATCATGTTTAAACCTATCTAAAGCCTCATTCAAGGATATTGAAAATGGGGCAAACAAATTATTGTGAAAAATAGTTACCACCATTTCCCATCCCACAAGAATGTTACACTTGATTTTAGGTAGTGGACAATAAAGGGGGTCATTAAGATCAATGGTTGAGGAAAAGGCATCTGGTCCAAAAGGCAAGGTTGTGGATTTGGTTGTGTTTGTAGCTCTAGGATTGTGCTCAATATGGGGATGAAAGTCTTCGGAGCGAGTGGTAACCATAAAAATCCATAACGTGAGGTATATCAGAATCAGATGCTCCACCTTTGACCAAAATTTGACAAAGGAATTTAGGAATGTAAACTACTTCAAATCTGATACTGTAAAGAATAAACTCTGCTTGAATTTTTACGACCTTTCCAAATACATAAAAAACTCTGAAAATTTCTTGAAATTGTGGCCTAAGAATTGATTTTGTGAAAAACACCAAATCTGCAATAAATCATGCAAAACGAATCATAGAAAGATGAAATTTGGATGAAGCTTCCTTGCCACAACTCCCAACATCCCTAAAAAAATCTGTGCAAACTTCTTAGCAATTCGTGAGACTGGAAAAAAATAATTGCCAAACTAGATGCTCTAATACCACTTGTTATGATATTTCTTTATGATAGTAAAAAAAACACTCAAATATAATCCCACTTCGAGGGGATAACCTCTACACACCAGAATAAATAACGAAATGAATTCATTAACATAATTTGTGATGATTTGAAAAAGCCTTGCTCTTCCATATTTATAGACATAATTAGGTAGGGTCAAATCCTTTCATCTTAAGTAGGTCGGCTTAGATAAATATTAGAACTAATAAATGAAAGATATAGGTTATGCACTCCCTTCCATAACCTTAGTACTCATAAGAAGATATAATGTTAGGAGTGTAACATAATGACCAACCCAATATCCAATTGTTGATCAACATAACAAGCTTGAAATGCCTTTAATCAAGGGTTTGTTTTTAAGGGCATTGAGAGGCCATAGATACTTCCAAAAACTAAGTATTTTGTCAAGCATGGCAGCTTAGAAAAAAAGTTCATGAGAAATAGATGCAGCAAATCCAAGTCTTAGACATCTAGGAAAAATGATTTCTTTCAAATGCAAGTGAAGTCTAATAACATATTATACAGAGAGCCAAGCATACAGTGAAGTCTACAAGAAGCATTCTAGAAGCAACAGATAGCTACAGATCTCATGGACAAGACTAGTTCCCCCATGGCACTGATGAAAGGAACCAAAAAACACAACATAGAAAATGTGGAATCACAAAAAGGATAGGAGTACACCACAACACGAGAGTTTGAGCACTATACAAAGATGCTTCAACTTGCAAAGAAATATTGCTCAAATCAATGCACCATGCAGCGAGACCCTCCCTAGCCAATTTAATGAAAAAACACTTTGATTTCTAGCCATTTCACTATGCAATCTAATGAGGAGTATGTAAGTTCTTGTCTATCTGCGGGTTTTAACAAGTGACACTAAACTTCAACAAATTAATTTGTAAGTGCTTAACGTGTCCACAAAAATTAAAAATTAAAACCTAGTGAGTGCACAAGTAATACCCGCTTTGAGAGAGCATCAAAGAGTGCAACATGAGACAAGGGTTAGTATGATAATAGAACAAAATGGTTTTTAAAATAGAGAATTGAAGAGACAAATTTGACAGAAAATCTAATAGTGATATTTGAGAAGGAATTATTAAAGAATATCCTTTCCTCATGAGGATATCATTATCCTCCACAACATGCCACATTATACTTGATTGAGATAGGCTACAAAAATTGTAAGTGCATCACCAAGCATCTGGTGGAGAGCTTAACATATTTTTTAAGGTCAACGGTTTGACAATGATTATTAATTACAGCTATCCATCAACTTTTTCTTACTCTATAACTTGTAAAATGATTAACCAAACCAAGGCTCTAGTACCATGTCAAGATATAGGATCAATTGGTAACTATCAAATAGGTTTAAACATTACTCGGAACATCTTCTTCTTTGCACTAGCCTTTATACCATAATGCATATTTTTGTTGTTCCATCTCATCCACTTCGCATATACATGGTAGTTATCATTACATACTGCAACACTCATGTGTTGCTATGTGATTCCACTTTGCACACACATCGTAGTTATTATTACATACTGCAACACTCATGTGTTGCTATGTGACCATATGATATCTTGTATCAAATATTACACTCGTGTTCCCTATTTAGGGATTTCCCCTAAATATGGATGGTTGAATCACAACCATCCATCCTAGGTGGGTGTGGGGTCGCAACCCCTCACCTATAACTATATTATACTTATATTTTAATTTAGCTAATTAAACATTAATTAGATATTATAAAGTTTCCTTTATAATTTCCCTTGTGATTAATATAGCCTACACACATGGTAATTATTATTGCATAATGTAACACTTGTGTTGTTATGCGATACACTTTTCTATGTTATACACTTTGCACACACATGGTAATTATAACATGTTACAATACTCATGTGTTACTATATCACATTATTTATTCCAAGGCCACAACTTATAATAGGAACATTATAAATATTTAGATGCCAATATAGTTAAGTGTGGATCCCATAAATATTATTCTCTGACATATTCAACTTTGTCTTTCTTCTTTGTCTCTATGTTTGTCCCCGTTCTAGTTTCTTTCCAGGAACTCTGATCCCTTCTTTTTGTCATCATCTCTTCACAAGCACCCTCAATTATTTTCCCCAACCTGCTCGATTCACCTATGTTTAAGCTCGCAACCCACAACAATCCCTCTCTCAAATCTATCATCATGCCCTAGCTCTTCCATCTCCCTCATTCACTTCCTTTCAGCCCAAGCTTCTTAACTGCTTGAATCACGCTCAACTTGTGCAAATGGCTTTTTGGCATGCCTTATTTTTCTCTTATACCTTTGAGGCTTTCGCTCTTATGTACCCTCATCCACTCACATCTTATCAATTTTCCAATCTTTAAATGGTCATGTGACATCACATCTTTTCCTATGCAAAGTTTCCCCTTTCTCCTCCTATTTGTCTGCCAAGTCTTTTCCTCTATTCATCACATGAAGTTGTTTCTCAATTCTCTCCTTCCAAAGACTAATTTGAGCCACGTCCTCAAGTGCATCTAACCCTTTAACTTTGTAAAATTATCGGACTTGTTGAAATATTTTTTAATCTCTCTCTTTTTGTTGCATGACCAAATTTTTCATCTTTACATAGACATTGTAATTCCAAGACAGCCAATCTACAAAAGTTTCCAAGTAACCTAGCCCAGAGACTAAGTTTCCTCATAACTTAGACATCTGGCATGTAAACCTACAAGGTTCTGCTTGACTCACCTGACTAGGTTTGCAAGCTCGCATTGAACACTCCTGACTACCTTAAGTACATAAACCTTACATTACAGGTCATTTTCAGCTTTACCTTAGGTTGCATGACTCTGTGTTTCATATACACGGTCGCAAATTAGAGCAATGACTCCCTTATTTTGGGTAAAGTAAATTACAACAAAACAAAATGTGGAAATAAATCTAATCTAAAAAGTAAGGAAATGTCTTTAGGTGGCGATTTTTGGTTGTCAGTTGTTATTATGGCTCTTCTTTACTAAATCTTAAAAGCTTGGTACTCCACATGCGTCCACTCTTCTAGTATAGGATCATTAGGAGACGATGGGTTTTCTTTGGGACCAACTTCTACATGGTTACCCATCAAATATGCACCTTGCACAATGCATCTTTAAGCTTTGGTGACTGACTCAACCCTCCGTTGCTTATTTTATAGAACAATGTATGCTAGCTTCTCCACACTACAATCAATCATTCTTTTGTACCCTATACGCAGCTTGTTCTCAATTTTCCTTATCTTTGGACTCTAGTTTTCCATTGCAGAATACATGGGTTGAACGCCACTCTCCTCAATCTCCCTTCTTAGCATGAACATATCCATCACTTCTTAAAAGTCTAGTCTTCTCTTTTCTTTGGGTCAGGTGTGACTGGGCATCACTATGACAGCCTTCCAGCTATCTTGTCTTGGAACAATGCCTACTTCCTTCTTGACCCAACGCATCACCAAACCAAGTCTCTTAGGCCTCCATAACTTTTCAATGCCCATAGCCCATGATGTGTCTTCACCTGCACAGTAGCACATAACACCATTCCAGTCCTTGGCAAACTTTTGTGTGGACTTCCCCTTTTTACTCTTGTACAATTTCTACCAATAATATCGTAGGATTCTCGGATCCATCTTGTAAATGCCAAACTTGAGGATTTTTCTTCTTTCTCCTAGCCAATATACTCATTTTCCTCTACAAGTCCATTTGACTCCTTTTGCATAGACAACTTCTCGAGATTAGAATCCTTTTCCCACACGTTTACACTCTCCACATATGTAAAGTTGAACTTCCCATCGAGTGGGATCACTACCCATTGTTCATCATTCTTAAAGCTCATAAATCTTTGCATTCCACCCTTATTTGCATAGCACCGCATTCTATTTACTAAAGTTGGATAATTGTCCCCTTTAGCCATCTCAATGAACTCAAATTCAGCTACGAATGGTACTCCTAAAATCTCCAACTTTACATTCTACAACGCTTATGTGTTTTGTTTTTGTTTTGTTTTACATGGACAACATGTTCTTGGAATACACTAATGTAGGCCTTCCCATCTAAATCCATGCATCTTTGGTCAAAATATTAACCTTTGTGCTAGTATCAATGAAAATATTTTGCATCTCAAAATCACTGATCTTCTTGTTGATTAACAACTCTTGATCAAAAGTGCGGTTCAGTGTTTCACAATTCTCTTTTCACTTTCATCGGTTCTGATTCTATTGTATTGGGTTTCCCCATACTTTCATAATGCCAAGTCTTTAGCAAAGATATTAACCCTTCTATCTCCAATAAGGAGAGAACCTCTGCCAAGTCTCCAGCATCACTTGGCTTGGGTACCCTTTTGTTTGCATCTTTCCCTTGAGCTCTCTCACAATTCGCAATTCCCCTTAGAGGTTCTGAGTCACCTCTTTTTCCTTAACAATGATAGTTTTTTGCTTCGTAGTATCTATATAAACCTCTTCCTTTTTTTACAGCTTATAAACAACCTTCACCTTACCCTTTTGATACGGTTGCAGTTAGGGGTCCCAATGAAGGGATTCTTAGACCACACTACCCCTAATTCTCAGAGTAATATCTCATTTTAGCAAAATATCAAGTACAACTTTACAAGAAACAACAAAATCTTCTTCTATTAGTTATGAGGAAAAGATTACATATTTTGACACAATTAAATTCCCACTCGCTACAGCCTTATGAAAGAATATGCAGAGACTCGCTTAGAATCTTAATCCTAGATCTAATCTTAGCTAAGCTTGCCAACTCTGCAAAGCTTCTATAGAGTCAGAGTCACCCTGTG
Organism: Taxus chinensis; assembly: GCA_019776745.2. NCBI lineage: Eukaryota > Viridiplantae > Streptophyta > Pinopsida > Cupressales > Taxaceae > Taxus > Taxus chinensis. The sequence continues at coordinate 792,045,802 of CM034146.1, forward strand.
GACAATAGAACTTACAACCTCACTCTCTTGTTCACACTAGCTATGCTCTGAGTTATAAGCAGCACTCGAACTATGACTCTAGGATCCCTCTTAGCTTGATCAAAGATGACCCCTCGTTTTCTTTGCTCTTCTCCCTTTATAGATCTTCAAGGAAATAAGAAAGGTACCTTCGCAAATAAAGATGCATTTACGAAAATTCCTTAATTTGCTCAAGTCACTGCCAATCCCACGGTCCCAATTTGTAGGTAACCACTCATGGGGTCATCTCCATTCGATCAAGATTTACTAGGAACTTGGTTTCCTCATGGGCAAAGAAAACAGATCAAAGCTCACGTGCGTATAACCAATCATAGCATTCCCAATGGAATTGATGTTGACAGATGCTCTAAAGGTTTTCTAAATGAGCAAGGCGTAAGAATCTAACGTCACACAACAAACTAAGGGCCCCATAGTGGTGCAGTAGCGCTTAAATATTTTGTGAAATTGGGGTAGTGCAAGTGTTATTCAAGGTGATGCAAAACATGCAACGGCTTGGAAAAATTGTGCAAGACCTTCACTGAATTGAATTTGAATTCAACGAACAAGGTAAGATTTTCATGCAACAAAATGGGGCAGTGCAAGGCTTCCGCAAACTTGGGATAAAACAAGACTACACTGGGCTTATGGAGTAGGGCATAGTTCGTAGAACTATGCAAATTTGTACACAACTGAATAGGGCATAATTGCGCGCAGCTGAATAGAGCTTCGCAGATACACGCGCAATGTTTACAAAGCGTAGTAAGGTGGCAAGAGACTGTGGATGAAGGATCAAACGCACAAATGTCCTTGTTTGACTAACTCTAATTGTTTTTGGTTGACACAGGATGGTATGTGAATTTTGACGCACATGCATCACCTTTTTTGCATAAGATGCACTTGCTTGTGATAAACACCTAGTCTCATAGCAATGTGGATGCCCCGATCCCCTTCAATTTTAGCTTGCATTCCTATGTGTAGGTTGATGTTGGTCTTGATTCACCATTACCATGTCTACCCCTCTCTACGCCACTTCCAATGCCAACATCTTTTTGCACACATCCATGCACTCCTCAATCGTGTGCTCTTCCCTGCAATTAGCACAAGTAGGGAACTTGGGCCATTGCCTCTGATTATGGTTTGTTGCGCCACATTTGAAACAAGTATCCCATGCACGGCCACCACCTCTTCTTTGAATTCTACAGCCATAGCAATTGGTATAAAACAAGACTACACTAGGCCTATGGAGTAAGGCATAGCTCGTAGAACTATGCAAATTTGTACACAGCTGAATAGGGCTTCATTGCGCATAGCAGAATAGAGCTTCGCAGAACTGCATGTAATGTTTGTGAAGTGTAGCAAGGTGGCGAGACACTGTGGGTGAAAGCTCAAATGCACAAATGTCCTTGTTTGACTAACTCTAATTGTCTTTGGTTAACACAGGATGGCATGTGAACTTTGATGCACTAGCATCACCTTCTTTGCATAAGATGCACTTTCTTGTGATATACACCTCCTCTAATAGCAATGTCAATGTTCGGTCCCCTTCAATTATAGCTCGCATTCCTATGTGTAGGCACATGTTGGTCTTGATTCACCATTACCATGTCTACCACTTTCTACACCACTTCCAATGCCAACATCTTTTTGCACACATCCATGCACTCTTCAATCTTGTGCTCTTCCCAGCAATTAGCACAAATAGGGAAATTGGGGCATTGCCTCTGATTATGGTCTGCTGCGCCACGTTTGAAACAAGTATCCCATGCACAGAGACCACCTCTTCCTTGAACTCTACAAACACATGTTCTACCCCTGACGAACTTTTGTTCTTGGTTGTGTATGATCGTCGCTTGTCTCAATCCATGTGCCTTAGCCTCATGTCATTCTTCAATCACCTGACAATTCTTAATATCGTGTGTATTTGACTCACATATTTTACACCAGCACACAACTTCGGTTGCTTGGCCCTTCTTAACAGTGGTCGGTTCTTAGTCTCATGCCCGCTTAACAAACATCACAATACAAGAGCATTACCTTTACTTTCTTTGTGTTAGTCATTCCTTGTACATTGCTCTATTTTGCACTTTATACACCAAAGACCTCTGCACACTTCTTATGCAAATCCCATTGCTATCAACTTCTGCAGCTGCACAAGCAAGTGGAGATTTGAGTTGCTAAGAATGGGCTTATCCCCATGTTAAAACCTCCAATTGCTTCCATCGACAAAGCATCCTTCAATGCCTCACGCTGATCGGTGAAATTCTTCATCACAAGTTGCCTCCTAAATGGAGCTAACAATCCTCGTACAAACCACTTCGCAACGGGTGGAGTTCATAGGAGATCTTTGAAAGTAAGGTCTTGAAAAGTGCATCATATGCACGTACACTCGTTGTGACCCCTGGTTTTATTTCTTTCGACGCAAAATACTTTGTTGTTCAACTCTAGAATGTGAAACTCTTTAAAAAAAGCAACCTTCAATGCATCAAAGTCAACAGCCACATGGTCATGATCAAACTTCCTATACCAAGCATGTGCCTGCCCCATCAAATTCGTTGCAAAAAGACTTGATTGCCTCTCAAGGGACACCACTCCTTTTGCATGCCAAGCTATCTCGCCCTTATTTTTGATGCTCTGCAACATCTTCAATGCCATCATACCCAAACAGCTTCATCATGTCATAATATACCTGTTGGTGTGGCACCATCTTAGCTTTGCCAATGCAGAGTAGCAGCCTCAATATTTCTCACAAGTATAGGACCAATTGAAGTCATTTGCGCAATCAATGCATTTGCACTCAGGGTAACGTAGGTTGTTAAGGTTTGTGTGACCACAACATTACTTGTAGTCGGCTAAACTACCCCTCCCTGCGTAGCACTCATACTCGACACAGAAGTAACCAAATGTGCAGCTCCAATCACAACACTCCATGTCATCACAGAAATTGCTATTCCAATCTCCGGTGCATTCCCAAAGTCAAATTATGTGTTGTAATCGTCTGCCACTGCTACCTTTGTGCTACCTTCATAACTGACAGTACGTTTTCCACTAGTTACTTTATCACATAATTCACATTAATACTAAAAAACCTGTTAACTCTACCCACTTCTTATTATCAGGTTACTATTGTGTTGGGATTATTTAACAATGGGGGGACTATTATTTTATATTTTAAGTCAAGCATTAAGTGATTTCCTATGATGTATTGTGATCCTCACCTCTATGCAGTGAATCAGACATCTATATAAAGAGACTTAGTATGTAATCTAAGCATTCAATCCCGATGATGGGCCACACAGTGTCGTCTGAACCATCGATTTTCTGAATCCTCATACAATTTCTTCCAGAAAACCTTGTTTTTTCAAACTTTGAATTCCTAAAATTTTCATGCTTTTTATAGTATATGCTCAAAATGATATTTGGTCTTCAAAAATTCATCTCTGAAATTACAACTTCAAAAAATATCGTGCTTAATTTATAGAACTATGAATTTATAAAATATTCACCTTTTTTTGTAATATACTCTTCTTTTTCTAATATATTAAAAAAAAAAATTCTTTAGAAAATTGTCATTCATACATTTGTCTCCGTTGTGATCTTGTGCCACTCTTAATGTACATTAGATGCATGTGCCTCGGACTTCCCCACTTTGATACAGATGTTGGTAGTCAGGCCACAAAAGAGGAAGAAAGGATAGACAAGATCAAAATGAGTTTGTATGGATTCATCCAATGTGCACTTGTACAATGTTTTATGACGTGGACGTAAGTGGGTTGCATAAACACCTAACTTTTAGTGAACATTAACACTCCTGGCAATCCCACACAGATTTTCAGAATTGCTCTTGTACTTTTGACATAACAGATCACATCTATTGAGGTTCCCTAGGTTAACAAAGGGGTTTCATAAATATATAGTGAGATACATACAAAAATACAATATGCACAAGAACTTGATCAAGGAACTAGTTTGAGTACACGAATTTGAGTCCTTACATAAAACAGCCATCCCATTGGCTAACAAACCTTTCCATAGCTAGCATTCTAATCAACAACTTGAACCATCAATTATAAACTAAGAGCCAATGAATGCACTCAATAACTCCCAGTTTGAGGAGGATTAAAAGGTTCTGTGATGAAAACAAAAGTGCAGTAGGGACAAGAACTCAATTAAGCCACAAATTTAAGTCCACGAGTTTCAGCCCTTGCATAAAACAGTCATCCCATTGGTTCCCTGTCATGTTCCTTTTTGGAGGCTAATTCTGAAGACCTTAACCAATTCTTTTCCTGTGGATTTAAGGAGGAAAGCTAGGGAAAATCTGAATTACATTTTAATTGTTGCTTAGGTAGTTGTCGTCATTTATCATCATTTGTCCTATTGGAAGCCTTTTTGCTCCAATAGAGGAATTTAAGTAGTTTATTTTTATTGGTATTGTGAGCATGTAGGCTCCTACCTTTTAATATTTAAAAAGCTATTACTTAAGGGGTTGGCCATGATGTAATGTTTGCTTTGAGCACTCCTTAGGCCTATTTAAGAAGGTCGTTTGGGCATTAATGAGGCATGTTTTGGTGATTATTCTTATTTTGATGGAAGTGGCTAGCGTAGCCCTTTTACTCTCTCTCAAGGACGAAACCCCTTGGGTTGAGGAACTCTTCCAAGAACAAAAACCTTTGGTGGAGAAAACTTGTGAAGGACGAAAACCCTTCATAAGGTTTTTGGTGTGCAAGCTGGTTGGAAAAGGAATAAAATATCATTTCTCTTGCAAGTGTTATCTTTTGGTGCAATTTAAATCTTATTTCAAGTGGAGCGACCCATATTGAGGTAGTGTTTTGGTATGTGTGATGGCATTTTGGCAATTCTGAAATTTCTCGTTATTCGC
>CM034146.1:793374654-793389907 GCA_019776745.2 Taxus chinensis
TACCTCATGACCTTCACTATTTTAAACTTCATAGGATAACCTGTTGGTTGGAAACATTAGCCAAAGGTCTCATTCTACCTCAAAACCTTGAGATTCTTCATAAAATCCTATTTTTATCCATTTTTTAAGCAAGAAAGCACCATGTGCCCCCTAGGAAAAATTCTATACACCTCCTAATTATACAAATAAACATGTAGAAAACATCATCATACCTCTGATTTAGGATAATAGACCATCATCTAACTTTTAAACATGTAAAACTTGTCACTTCACCTCAAAAATCTATTTTTTCCTCCATGATATCATTGTAGCAGTCATATATATGATGCATACATTTCAAGAACATGCCAACAATGATGATAAAGGACCCAAAAATCTTCCTTAAATATTTCTTGATTTATTTCATCACACAAGGTCTTGATTTTGACATCAGAACTTGTTCTTCTTTTCATACCATGTTTTGACCATATTAAGCTCATAAAGGCATTACAGCAGGTCATGTACTATGTGAATACAACATAATATCATGCTAACAGTGAGAAAGGACATCATCTTACAACATTTGTGACTTTTTTGTCTTCCTAAAGCTTAAACTAGGATTCTTCTTCTTTAATTTTAGTTTCAATACTTCTCAAAGGCTGATATCCCTGAATCAACTCTTCGTCAGTTTTGAAGCCAAATGTGACATGATCTAAAGTACAATTCACTCTTTTGAACAACTTTATATCACTCCCCCTAAGCTAGTAACACTCTTTTCTAGTGAAAAATCCAAACGTTTTTCTTTTTTTCTTCCTTACAAGCCATAGTTATGGCTCAAGCACTTGATCCAAGTCCTATACCATCTTTTCAGTCTTTGTAGCCATATTTGAACAAAATAATGAAATAATTGAACCTAATATGATTGTTTTTTTTGAGTAGCTAGCCAAAACATAACTTTCACAACTTTAAGTCATCTATAACATCCTTTAGAGGAGAAACTACATGCCCCCCTATCTTGGTACTCTCATAAACACCATTCACATCTGTAGAATCATTTTTATAGACCACTATAGCACTATAAAATACCTATTGATACCTTGAACCATATTTTTGTTAAAGAAAAGATAATAAGCATAGGTAAGTTCTCCACCATTATCAACCAATTTGATTAACCTTTGAGAATCATACAAAGATATCATGAAATCTTTTCAAATACAACTTCCATCATTCTAAACTATCTCTTATAGGTCTGAAGGTCCTTATTCACACTCCAAACAACACAATAAAATCAAAATAGGATTATATATTACCTTCAACCTTCATGGCCAATATTGAACATTCACACGCCTTTACCATGATAGATAATAACAAAGTACTTCATAAGATAACATGTCATTTATATTAAGCATGTAGAAACTCATACTCTTCCATTCACACTTTCAACTGGGTAGCTAGTTATTTGTATATGGAACAACAAGTGGACCAACCAAAACTTAAGATTAACTTATTTTCATAATGTAAAGACCGATGAAATCCTCACACATGTCTTTACCAAAGTCCTTTGATGCTTAAACCAATAAAAAGATGATGTGAACTAGCTCACATACCTGTAGAGTGTCATTTCTTGCTTTCACAACCTCAGTCAAAAATTAACCTTACACTTATAACCTTCTACCTCTCATGGTTAGGAATTTCAAGAATCTTGAACAATTCAAGTTCACTATATAATTAATCTTTTACTCAAGATAACCTAACTCATTCTCACAGACTTGTTGCTCCATTTTCAAATACTGTAACACTACACAAGACTAACTGATCTCTCGTAGCCTCCCTAACAAGGGATATACTACATTTAGTAATATCTTCCCAAGATAATAACCGTTCAATCATAAGTGAAAAAATTGAGATCATCATTCCTTCATTCACATACCAATACAAAACATTCAACATTCAGGTAACATAAGTAATTTCAAGCAACTAACTCACATATTTGATGATTGCATGAAAAAACCACTACCATAATTATCTTTACACACTTTAAATTATTTAGCATCACTGATAGACACCCTAGATAGGTTCACATTACCTCCTAGAAGGACATCATCCTAGTGGAAGCTTCATACCCTGTTGTTATCACATTGTACACACCTGTAGATGCACAAAGTTAACCTCTGATCTCAAACTTACCATATAACCTCATATACTTATTAATTATGATGTCCTAATCTAAATGAGTTGAGTCGAGTGGAACAATCTTATTCCAAAATAGAAAAAAATATCAAATGCATTTTTTAACATACTCAATCATTTTAAGGCTTCAAAGCACCCAAAAATGTCTTACAGGATCGTGGCAAAACAATGGACTACCTAGAAACTCTTAAGATCACATAAGAGAAAGCTAATTGATGTTTTATCCCTTTTCCATCATCTTGAACTCATTCCTCAGTTTAATTTTTTTTTTCATATCTTATAATCTCTAAGAGGCATAAATTATTCTCTTCACCTTTTTCACATTACCAAAATGCACATTCATAGTCTACTAAACCTAAAACAATGAATAATCACACATAAATTTTGGTACACAAACATTCATGATGAATACCACCTGTTATGGATACCCATTTTTCAATAATCTTACCTCCTTAAACCTTATAGAATGTTTCAAAAAGGAACTTTCCTAGTTTGTAGATCACACCTTTGACAATTAGGCCTCTAACACCCTTGATAGCTAAAAAATTACACTTTAAATAACCCCATAATATATTAGAAATTTATGGATCTGAAACCACATAAATATTGAAATCTACAATGTATAAATTATTTGTAAAAACCATTATCTCTAGAATCCGTCATTTACTCCTTCAACACAAAATTCTTCTTCATACCGCTTAAAGAGCAAAATTACAACCCATTTTATGGATATAAGTTACAAAACACAATCATCTTTGATTTTAATGACCTAAAACTTGATTATAAACACTAAAATAACATCACTTAAACTCCCAAGTACTGTTTTAAATGATTGAGAAGAAATAACACCATGTGCATACCTAAATTCATCTAAATTTATACTTGAACACACCTGATTAGACTACATCAATACCACAAACAATTTTTTGAGTGATAGACCAATCAAGTAATCATATTGATGACACATTCCATCTTCAAACCATATTATAAAATAAATAAAACACCTCACATAATTAGGATCACATCATAAGAACAACAACCCAAGTACATTTGTACTTGATACAACCTAAATAACTAAATACATACCAATGTATGATCATAAACGCTTATAGATTATCTCATACTTATAATTACTCTTTGAGATTTCTCATTATTTCAAACTCATCATAGACACTAGGAATCACTTGATTCATGAAATAATAGTTCAAGACAAACTAATGACATTCTATTCATGACTTACGTCAGAAAACATGAGATGCAAAAAATTTTAGACTCTTTGACCAACTCCAACAACTGACATAGATGTCATATAAAGGAAATAACATAACTAACCTTTTAAGAGACATCAATATGAATCTTTACACATATTTAGTCATCCTAAACTTGCAGTACACAATGATAGTGAAAACCCTTACATGAAGAACACAAAATTTCATACATCAAAGACTACAAGACTTGAGTCTTGTCATACAAAACTTGATTAACCATATAAGAACACACTTAACAAATTAAAATGACCAACCTTAACACAATGAATAAGACACATATAGAGAAAGACATCTCCCCCTCACTCCAATGTTTCATCTGAACTAATGCACCTCTAAGAATCCTAGTAGAGGCATTTTTGATCATGGAGGAGAAAGAAGAGATACCGAAGAAGGACCCAATCCTTCTCTTGGATCCTTTATTGACTCATTATTTTCTAATTGTACAAAAGACTAATTTTCTTAATAAATCAAACCTTTTAGATCCTCTTGAACACCTTGGTTAGCCTCTTTCTTATTCTTTTACTTTTGTACTTTTGGATTCTATCCTTGAGTTGCTTTCTTTAATTGTCATCCATTAAAGAACATTGCAATGTTCCCTACCTTTCAGCACTTAAAATATTCCACCTTTCTTCTATTACACTCATTTTCCTTATCTGCAATACCATTACAAGAAAAAAAATATCCACTAAACTTTCTTACATACCTTCTAGTGTTTGACTGTCCATTCTTACAATACTTAGCAAGATGTCCCTTTGCATGACAAAGGTAGCATTATGCACCATATCTCTGACCAAACTTTTTCTCCTTATTGCCTTGACATTCCTCTTCATTCTCTTCTTCATAATGATTCCTATGAAATTGTCTATTGAAATCATCCTTTTGAAAGTTAGGGTTGTACACAATAGCTCTATGTCCATAAAAACCACACTTATATCAGTTACCATGAAAAACTCCATACCTATATGCATTTTTTTGTCTTATAGATGATCTTCCATGAGCTTGAATTTTTTATTTCTCTCTCATACTTGGATGTCTTCTCTCATTATATCCTTGAATTTATTCTTCCTCATTTTTCTCTGATTCGACTGATCCTTCTGTGAAATATAGACCCGTTCTATCACTGTATGAATTTTATTTTCCTAACATCTTATACAAACTATGTAAACTTTCATGGAAATATGATACCATGTTTGTAATGGTATATAACTCTTTCTTAAGATCCTCTTTCTCAACCTCATGTTTGAGACACTCTTTCTTCTTGATCATCAACTAAGCTAGGGCCTCCCAAATTTGACCTTTAAAACCTCGATGAATTCGTTGGGAGATACACTTAATATGTTCAACTTCTCTAAACAAAACTCAAATTCATACTGTCACTTATAAAGATCCCTCATTATTGTCACCAAAGATCTCTCTCTATCTTGTTAGGCTACTTCTAAGGTCTTTCTCTGATACCAATTGTTGGAAGTGACAATGGAATGAGAGGGGGGATGAATCAGTCCCAAATAAAAAAATTTCACTTTATACTTCACTTATCAAACACATACCCTCATGAAACATATATATCAATGCTTGATCGCAAAAAAATATAGCTCACCGTGAAACATACAAAAATGATCAAAATATATACAAAAAACCTTTCTTTATTGATACTCAAATCATATGACAATGAATTGATGCCTTGAACAATAGTCAACAAGATACATTGAAGAGATGCTAATACAATTAACCTTGTCTCATGAATACGAATAAATATATTCTTGTTTGAAAATGAATTAAACTCAATATTATACCTACAAATACTTTAGAGACCTTATAATAACATCAAAATGCTCTGAAACTAGAATTTAAACACATGGAACCTACTTTTTCCTTAATCAACTAGCCATCAAGAAAAAATTCACAATTCTTTGCTTCACTCAAATCCACCTCACAAAAATAACACTAGCTACTAACCTAGAATGTAATACTGGGGGTTTTAGGCTAGGCTGAATGTGGTTTTATTTGAAGAAAGAGTTTCTTCAAAAGAATATTAAATGGTTTCAAAAAAATTAGCAAGTTTGTACCCAAAACATCACTTTTATAGTATATTCTTTATTCATATTCAATAGAGGTAAGTTTTGATCCTTTATCTCAACCATACAAACATAAAAACATCCCATAATAATCACAAGAACAGATTATTATTGACCCATATAGGTCGGCCATGCCAAAAACCTTCATGGATGCACCACAAATCCTCAAAACCCAACCAATGGAATGAAAAAAATACCTTAATGCCAAAAATATTTTTAGTAAATCTCTAAAAATAAAAAAACATGAGTAATACATCATTTAAAAATCATTCATGGTCATAATTTACTTGAAACAATAATATTGTTTAATGTAATTGGCCCACAAGCTCATTACCTTCACAAATTAGTTGTTTCTAGTACCCTCTCTTTACCTTTGAGCTTCAAGACCATTTATAATCAAATAAAATATGTCATACAACCACTCTATGGAAATTTCAGTACCAATAGATTACTCCTATGAAAGATAGAACTTAGTAAACATCCTTTGGTTCAAACCACATAAAATTTTTCCTTCACCAAAATTGAATGCACAAAAATATGTTTTACACGTGCAACTGGTTAACACCCTTTCTAATAATTTCAATACCTATAAATGGATTCAATGGATGCCAAATTTATCCCTGTTAGTTATCCAAGTGATATACAACATCACCCAATCCATTTCATGCTCTAACCAACTCAATATTTCAGCAAAAGCAGTCATGTCCTGAAAAGACAAAACCTTTCTTGTCCAAAAATTGACCTGGATACCACAAAAAAAAATAATAGTCATGAAACCAAACTTATACCATTGGAATTATCTAAAAATTAAATTTCCATAACATATTGTAACTCCTTCCAAATAAAAGTGGAAGGCCTTCAACTAAGCTGATCTCTGCAAACTACTTGAAACTTCCTCAAAATTGCCCTTTGATCAATAAACATAAATATGCAACACTATGTTTTTTTATGCATCATCATGAGCTGAAAAATATTTTTACATCAATAAACACTCTCATACTAAAAATAATGTCCATTTATTTTACAACTTCTTTGAACAACCTTTTCCCAAACTAAACTTCTTCAGAAACTGACCTTTTTGAGTGGTGTCCACTCTTCACCACAAGATATATATTATCTTTCCATAACTATATAAGCATCCTCTACATCATAAAAAATAATACATGCACTATAAATTAATTCTAGCCACTTATAATACTTTTCTCTCCTACTACATTTCATATAGGGTTTCAAACTCATAACAAGTTGTTTACCTTCTTAAAATACGTTCATAAAAATGTGACGAATAAATGACATAATTATTTTTTTAAAACCTTATAGAATCAAATTATAAACACATATGAAATCAATAAGTTCCGATGCAAATCACACAATTCAGTGTGAGCATCAAAAGACCTAATCCGAGCTACAAATGACCTTGTTATTGACCTTATGTCACTGAAACTGACATAACATGTAATAAAATCATCATGGAAACCTAAAATTTTGACCACGTATCCATGACACACCCTACATAGATCTCTAATCATAAACATTTCACAAACAACACTCCATCTCTCCATCCTATCTAATTTGAATACCTATCCATTAGGGTTTTAATCTATAAATTCTAGTGTGAACTGAAAAAACATCATAGATTTAACTTTAAAAGGCCCTAAAATACCTGGAACATCATGATTCAACTTACTAAATGCATAAATGAGATCGTATATCTCCACAAATAAATCACACACCTTCTAACATCTATACCTGGTCAATATGAGCACCTAAAACTTGGTCTCTAACATGTATCTATACCCTGAAACTCATGTGAGTGCTCAAGAAATATCCAAACATTATCTTCATCATTCCAGCATGCTTCTCAAGTCACCAAGAAACTCCAACTTCCATGTACTATCACCAAGGATATCTAGGTCACCTAAATAGGCTTGCAAGGATAAACAATTCTTACTGAATCAACCTATGCAACCATGAAAACCTCTGAATCATCATGTCATCATCATCCTCAACACTATCTGACTTCACTCCATCATCCACTTTTTCATTAATGAGGTTTTTTATCAATGAAAACACCTTAACCCCAACATTCCAATTAAAAGCAATATCTTTCATATTATTTTTGGAATCAATAATCCCCATCTCACAGGAAGTAAAAGTCCTAGGAAATTCATCCATATTGAACTAAGTTGAATCCTTATCCTATTCAACTATAGAAACTTTGGAATAAAACTTAGGTGTTATGTATCTCAAGACATTTTGAACTATAATCTGTTCCTTCATTTCTTCACCTAAACCATTCATGGTGTTGACAACCTTGCCAACCCTAAGCAAGTATACATCTATATGTGCATCATAACTCATTTTCAACCCTTCAAACTAATTTTTGAAATTCTGAAGCTTAGATATCCTTATCTTGGAATATCCAACATACAAGAGCTGAAGTTTCTCCCATACATCTTTTGCTAACTTGTAATGCATCACCTTCATAAGATCATATTCATGTAGACCACACATGATAACATTCATAGCCTTTGAATTATCACTACACAAATTATTCTTTGCAATACTTGTTCCTGTAGTATGAGGAGTAGTGTAACCATCCTCCACATATTCTCGAACATCAAATCCTAGGGACATGATATGGTTCCTCATCCTAAGACTAAAAAATTCATAGTTCACTCCATCAAATAGTGGTGCCTTTATAGTAGAAAAACCACTCTGTTGACTCTCCTTTTTTGTGCTTCAAGGATCTCTTTTCAAGTGATTAAAATTCTCCAAAACATACCTTCTATGATACCAATTATTGGAAGCACAAACGACTAAGAGGGGGGTGAATCAGTACTTTAAAACTTCAAACGATATAATATTTACTAGCTTAGATCATAAACCATTTAGCCATGAATGTGTGTACAACATAAAATGGCACACATTCAAATAAATAAAAGCATGAGAGAGAGCACCATAACTTAATATATAAGTGGGAAAACCTCAAGGGGAAGAAAATTTTTTTTTTTTTTGATATTACGCACAACAAAGACTCAAGTGAATATTAAACATCACAAGAGATTTCTCTAGTAAGGCACCAACCCCTAAACCCTTGTTGATATTATGCACAAAAAGAGAATTGCTTGAATATGAATCATCACACATGATCTTTATACTAATATCCCTGATGATATTTTGCAACAAAGAAATGGATGCTGATCAAAGTATTCAGATCCAAATTCCTTCAAACCCTTACTCAGACCCTCATTCACCTAGCTTGTTATATCTCTCACTTTCACAACTTATCTTAGATTCACACCCTTACAAACACTCTCTCTAATATTCCTCAACCTGGAACACACTTCATTATCTCTAAATATATTCCATTAATACTTGTTAAAAACACACAGACGGGCCACACTTTTTCCCTCTCAAGCAACTAGTTCAAATTTGATTTCAAACTTCACATTTATATGCACTTTAGCTCTCAAACACAAATTTTATTGGTCTTACATCTTAATTTCAAAAATAAAAACTTAAACCCGTATCAATAATTTCATTTAAACAATCACATTGGATCCATGTAGGTCTACCATGCCTAAAACCACTAAACATGAACAAAATTTAGCTCAAAACCCCATCACTAGGATGAGCTAAAAAAAAAATGCCAAAAATATGATTATTCAATCTCCAAAATTCATCACAAATGTTTAATATGACATATTAACACCATTCATGGTCGTTAATTATCTTACACCAATCAAATTTTACATAACTACCTCTAGAAGGCTCATATCCTTCTCAAAACAGGTACTTCCAACAACATGTCTTCACCTTTGGGCCTTAAGACCACCCACAAACAATGAAAATATAGAATTTATCCAATCATTAGAATAATCTAGACATGTAGATCAAATCCATGAGTTTTAGAGCTCATGAAACATACATATGTGTAAACCACACTTATGTTCCTCGTCACAAAATCAAGCTGTCCAGAAATTAGTTTAACTATCTCAACTGGTTTGCACCCTTCATGCCATTTTAAAGACCTAAAAATTCCTTAAATAGAGTAGAATTTCATCCCACTTCACTCTCAAAATTATATAAATCATCAACTCATTCATCTCATTATTTCATCGTAAGAATATTTTTCATGAGAAACAACTAACCTTAATTTCCACAAAAGGACTTGGATGACCCATTAAATATCAACATTATGAGACAAAACATATACCATTGTAAATCCATCTAAATCCTCTTTCCTTTATATATCACATTTCCTTCCAACTCTAAGTGGAATGAATCGAACCAACTTCATCTATGAAAACTGCCTCAAACTTCCCCAAAACTGCCTTATGATCAATATTCATAAATAGGGCACACTTTTCCATTTAGAATCATCACCATGATATTAAATCATCATGTACATCAAAAATAACTCCCATACTGAAGAAAATGTCCATTTATTTTTCAAATCCTTTGGAAAACCTTTTCCTTAAGGAAACTTCTTCGTAAACTTTCTTGTTTTAGTGGGGTCCACTCATCACCATATACTATACCATAACTTTCTATAAATCTAGCGGATTCCTATACATAATAAAATAATAATAAAATAACTATCAATAAATTCTAGGAACTTATGAAGCAATTCTCTCCTACCACTTTTTAGCTAGGATTTCAAGCACACAAAAAGTTGTTTACCTTCTTAACATTCCTTCATAGAAACCTGAAAAATGAAACCACCCAATTGTTTTTGTGAATTAATATTAGTTCAATTTAAAATCATACCTAAAATCCAAAATTTCCCATGAAAAGTACACAATTGATGGTGAGCATCAAAAGGTGAAATTCGAGGTAGAAAACACCTTCTTCTTGACCCTGTTTAATAGACAAGACGTTAACTTACAAAATATTATTCATAAGGACTTCAAATTTTTCTCACACCTCTAGGAAACTAATCTTCACCATCTGAAATCATCATTTTAAATCAAATAATTCTCCATATTCTCATACCTTCTCAATTTCAAGACCAGTCCTTAGTGTCTTACATCATTTATGTTAGGGTTAACTGAACAAACATTGTAACTCATCGTAAGACATATCCAAAAGTTCCTAAAAAAAGTTAATACATCATTAATTTCTCACCTGTGTGCTTCCAAGAGCTCAAATTGCTCCACAAATCATCCTCATTCCTCCAAGCACCTAGACCTGGTCTAGATGAGTACCTTCAACTAGGTCTTCAACCTGTATCTACACCCTAAAAATCATGTAAGTTTCTAAACACTCACAAAATAAACCCTCCATGCTATTAAAATTCTCCTCAGAAAACGAATCCACTCAAACCACCAAGCTTCATCACCTAGGCTAGCTAGGTCACCTAACTACGCTTGCTAGACCAATCCAAACTCTCTAAATCTATTCATGCCACCATAAAACCATTTGATACCCCATGTCACCATCATAATAGGCTTCCTCTTACTATATTCAATCATCCTCTTTTTTATTAATGGTATTTTACATCAATGACAACAACTAGAACACAACATGCCAACAAAAATCATTGTATTCCATTAGTTAGTTTAAATTCTTTTTGCATGCTTATATCATTTTCATACATATCTACCAAGTAGATTGTAATAAAATTTGAAAAAAACATCCTCTAAGTAATCCTTAGGTTGATCTATAGATATCATATTTGTCATAGACTAAAAATACGATGATAGTATTATTTTTTTGAATTCTTTGTAAACATTATTCTTGATAAATGATTATCAGAGATTAACTACAATCTTACATTGCAATTTTTGCTATGGATGGGTACATGAAATCTTCTCAAAGAAAAAAGAAGGATCCAAAACAACAATAATAAATTTAGTTATATTTTAAATATGGTATGCATAATTTAACAAAAAATGAATGGTGAATGTGGAGAAGAGGCACTATAAGAGGATAAAGTGGGATGAATGGGTTGCAAGAGGATGAGTAATCGTATTCTATTATGAGTAATGTAATATGAATTACACTTAATATAAGACACAAATGATTAAATAACATTATCAAGCATAGATCCTAAGATGAATGCCAGAAGGTGATTTCATGGATGACTTGATTAATCAAGAAAGAATATTAAAAGGTGAATATAGGGTATTGAAGTCTAACTACCCATAAACATTTTCCACGCAAGGGAATGAAATATTCATGATGAGATGTTTAAAAATCATATAATGAATGATTGATTGGTATCTATAAAATCAAATGCTAGATCAGATGAGAGAAAATGAAGGATGATGGATGGAGTGGTTTCCCAAATAATTATTTTTCCAAATATAAATTGAAAGGGAGCTAGCATATATTATGGAAAAAAAATTATCTATAAAGTTCAAGATAATTCAAAAAATATGGATGTATGGCATAAACATTGGGAATAAATACAAGACAAGAAAACAGGTTGGAAATTAGATGATATGGGGTGAAAAATAAAGAATTGAAAGCTGATTTAAGTGAAAACCTTTTGAGCATATCTCCATAGGGAATGATCTAAAGCCTTCATAAAGTATTTAATCTCCTTAGATGAGAACCATTATTTTATATATTCTAAAGGATTCCAAGATAATTAATAGAGTCCCTCTCTTGAGTAAATATGTTGTTAAATTTTTTGTAGGATATTTTGGTTGGTATTTCCCATGGATAAAAATGTTTATTGATGATGAACCTGAATCATCTGATATCAAAGAAAGGAAACAACTTTTGGAGGAGATTTTATAGAATTTTCACTAAGAGAAAGGTGAGTAAAGAACATCATAAAACATGAAACAATTACCCTTGAGAGTATAATTAATATAATAGTAGTCTTATTGCACATAAAATTATGACTGGTACAAAGAAGAGTTTGTTCATAATGTTTAGTAAACACAACAATAATGGAAATGTTTAAGGAAAGTATGTGTGAACTAATAAGTATAAGGAAAAGACTATAAGTTGTAAAGGAATAATGTATAAGTATTCACGAGGCTCAAAATGCTCATATAATTAATGAAGAATAGTTTTAGATGCAGAAAATCATGACATGTAAGGACCATATCCAAGGATAAATGCATATTAGGGGTGGAGTTGCATGCTCTTCTAAGATATCTAATATAAGAGATATGGTTCATCGGATATATTCATAAGAGAAGAGAAAGATATTAAGTAACAGAGATGATTATTTAGTGGTTGAGAAAATATTTCATCATAGATGGGGGACTGAAAAATAATTCTCTTTGTTAAAATATACCATTGTGTAGTGACATTTATATCATGTTCTAATGGATTATATATATGTACATTGAGTAGTTGAACTCCCTTTATTGTAGAGTCACATAAGTGAATTTTGAATGATGATTCATAGAAGAGAATATGAGGAAAATAAATGTAGATATCACCGAAAGGGGAGAAAGGTGTTTAAAATTAAGAAAAAAGAGTTATTAGAGGAGAGGTGAGAGATAGTATGCACAAGTTGATAAAAAATTAAAAATATTTCTTAGTGGTGGTGGATATTTCAAACCCCAACAACTTAGCGGTATAGGAGATGATGAACAATTTTGGGTTGGATTGCAAAATGTGTTCCATTCCATATAAATTGACAAGGATTTTGTAATGTAATGAATACATAATGTGATAACAATGTGAGGTTGAGATAGAGATCATAGGATTCAATAATTGTGAATTATATGATATCCTACTAATGGATGTCTTCCATGTATTTGTATGGATACCATGTTAATATGATTCAAAAATTATCTATGATGGGATTGATAACATAGTGAGAGTTTACAATGATGGTAGGATATGTCATATATTACCATTATAAAAGGGACTGCGTAGAGTATCAAATCCATATAGTTGTGCATAGAGAAGAAAATGGATAAGAGGAAGAACATGTGGTGAAGAAGAAAAGTATTTTTAAACAACAATAGGAGGAAAATAAATATCATTAGTTGAGAAGTGGGTGAGAGGAAAAGGAAGATTTACCTAATAATGAGTGACCAATAATAGATCAACATAAGAAGAAAAGGGTCAAAGAATACACTTAATCCTCATGACATTCAAAAAGAATATATGTCCCAAGATAGCGGAAGCTGATGAGAAGGTTGAGAAAAAAAACCTTTGTTCATAGGTAGAAGTGATGGATAAGTGGTTATAGTTATGTAAATCCTAGGGTGTGTATGTCTAAGTGATGAAGAGTGGATTAAAACTAATTCTCCTAATTAATGAGGGAAAAAAGTAGATTTTTTCCTAAAGGAAATTTTAAAAAGGTGGTTAGAGAAGATATTTGATACATTATGTAATTAGGAAGGTAAAAAAGGAGGAGAAAATATTCATAAATTAATAACGGTAGATGAAGGAATAATAAATAAGTAAAAAAATTAGGAGAAATTGAGAATGGAAATAGAGGTATCCATGAAAAGCATATAGTGAAAAAGGTTGTACTATCACAAGGAAGAGAGATAAAAAGGAAAAATAATATGGATATCTGTGAAAATACCAAATTAAGAGGATAGAAAAATAACTTTTACTAGATTGTGTGTACCATAAAGGAGGGGATATCATAGGAAGTAAGGGAAATAATTCCTAAAACATAATAGAGATCCAAATGGTTAAGAGCTGAAAGGGAGGAAAGATGCATATAAATAAATAAAAATAAAAAAGGGGAAATAACCTCAATATGAGGATGGAGTGTAAAAAAACTATGGTCTTAGGACCATAAAAATAAAAGAGCATATTTATTGGTCAGCAGATTGTGATTTAGTAAAGGTCAAAAAGACAATGTAAGGTACAAAATGCACAAATAGAGTACATAAAACTAAGATGGGGAAAAAATTATGAAGGAAGAGATGTGAAAGAGATTGGATCATAATAGTGATTGTTAAGAAAAAAAGTAGCAACCTTGATTTGATCATGAAAGATCAATATTTTGTGAACATGGGATTTTCTCCAAGTGTGGGACCTTGTAAAGTGAGACAAAACTCATGAGAATGATAGTACCTCTACCTATCTTTCCTAATGCTAACACTACTCCTACAGCTCAAAACATAACTATTTAATCCTAAACTATTCATTCACAGGGACAAGAGTTAGAGAGATGGATTTAAATGCAATCCAAAACTAATAAAGAGGTTAAATTACATAGGAAAGGGGGATTAACATTCTCTATGAGGGAAAATAGAGTGCATCAACAAAAGGGGAAGTTAGACATAGGTTACACAAACCATAAATTCATAGAAACCTTATATTTTCCAAATCCAACACTCTAATATGAAACTATGAAGGAGAAATATATACACAACATAGTAATATCTAATGGAGAGGAAATAATGCAACAAAACACATGTTTAAGATAAATAATCAGTCATAAACAAGATTGTATTGAAAAAGGAAATATGTACACTCCATTAAAATAGAGATAGAAGGAAAAACCTGCTTGTAATATACAAAACATAGGTCTAAAACCTAATAGAAGCTTGAGACATAATTTTTATATCATTCATTTTCATTTCATAGTATCCAACCTTTTATAAAGGAATGATTTTTCCAATATATAGAGAAATTGGGAGGGAAAGATGAGGGAAAGAGAGAGGGCATGCCAAATTCCAATTCAACCATGCACCAAACATAAAAACTTCCTGCAAGACCATGTGGACACCTAAAAAATCCTTTTCTGCATGTCAATATATCTTTATGACAAAGTATGGGCACCATAATGCAATAAATTTAGGT
>CM034146.1:793390211-793449055 GCA_019776745.2 Taxus chinensis
ATTGTTAGGTGCTTAGTTACATAAAATCTTAGGGAACCTCCTATGAGTGGTCACAAGTTATTCACTTTTGTTCACCTTCGGTCAATCTGAGGTCGCAAAATGATCACTGAGGATGTCAGAAACCTGTAATGAAATATGAACCTATAAAACCCTCAAATAGGCATCAAATCCTGAAAAATAAAGATGCATAATGAGGGTTCAGACTATCCTTAACTATCAAAATGGTGACATTATGAATGATCACTACACTACATCTCAGACCCAATGTAGTTATATGTCTGTGTGTGTGAAATCATTTCCTAGGTGGCTCTTGTCAGCGTCACACTTGATAATAAGAAGTAAGTTAGATGTAAAGAAATATAATAGATGTGTGCATGGAATAAAATGAACTTCCCTCATATGAGGTGTATGTAGAATAACCTACCCATTGTCTCACTTGGATGGTTCTAGGTGGATGTAATAGATCTATTAGATGCTTCATGCATGTAACCTTAGGTGGTGATAGATAATGCTTAGTGTTTGGTCCCTTATTATGATCACATAACTTTATATTTATATGATTCCTTTGGTTGAATTTTGTAATTAACCCAAAAAATACTAACTATGAAAAAGATAAGATGCTCAAAACAAATAGAAAGGACCTAAATAATGTGAGTAATGTACAAAGGGGTCAACGGCACCTAGAGAGGAAAAGGGCACCTAGCGCTAGCGTCTTGGATGGGTGTTGGTGTCTAGGATGATAAAATCTGAAGTGTTACAAGGAAGATGGAGCAAGTAAGGGTGTAAGACTTAAAGAAGAAACATAAAGCAAAGAAAGGTGGCCAAAGACATGGGTTAATTAGTACTTTTCTTACTTAGGAATCATATGAACAATAGTATGTAATCAGGACAACATAATTACCAAAAGTGCGTGAGGTTGTGTCTACATTTACCCCACTTTATGTTGGTGAGTAGAAAGTAGAGTAACATAAAGTAGATAGAGATGTGTACCTTATAACCATGTAAATTGATAAAAAAGCATGCAGAGGCACTAGACAAAGTGTGGAGTGATAAAAATGAGAAGTGTGGATGCTAAAGAGGAAAAGTGAAAAAAGTGGTGATGAAAATGAACCTAGGGTGGAAGCGCATTTGTAGATGTCACGATGTGTACTTATTGTTGATGCCATTGTCGTTTTTGTTTTCATGATGATGCTGATGATTTTGAATACCACTTCCCATACAGACAAACCTATAAAAGAGAAGAACAAACAAGTAGTCAAATATGCATGTATATGTATAAAAAGTATGTAAAAATGCTAAAAATGTGAAAAATGAACATGTGCATATGATCCGTGATGAGGAAAGGAGTGTATAAAGGATCCTGATGATGTTGTAAAATACCAAGTTTTTTGGGCAACCACACACCAATTGTTATGGCTGTAAGTTTTTGGGGTGATCTCACGTGAAGTCATGGAAGAAGTGCAAGGAAAAAATTTAGGTGTTGTCCTCTAACCTTAATTTCTTCCTAGAATTTAGAACACCAATGCAGATGGTGTGTATAAATGCAAGTACTATAGACTGTATGCCCTATAAAGTTGTTGTGTGGAGTTCTGTAGACTATTCTGAACTACCAATCACTGTGTAATTTCCCCCTTGTTACATGCATCTAGGAAGGAAATCACCATGCTAAGGACCCAAGTCTGATTCTAATCCCTATCCTAAACTGATAACTATGTTGTACCAGTATTGTGTTCTTCTATTTATAACATTATATGGAACAACTAATTCACCCAAATGATGCCCCCTCATTTGGGGTGTATGTAACATCAGGAGTATGCGGCCCATAAGAGGACTGACTGCTGTGTTGAAACTGTGCACTACATGGGGAAGGGAATTTGTTTTGTATAAATCAAGGCACACATAAACAAATTGGCTAGGAGACAAGTATTAGTACCAGAAAAGACAAACAAACATGTAGAAGACAAAATGTATGCTAAGAAGACAATGTGTAAGATAAGAAACAAGAAAATAATGTAAACACACAAGAAGAAAATATCGACTCTGAAAAGTGGGTTGCAAACAGGGGACACCACTCACAATGTCATAAGACAATCAAGCCCATAGTGGCCACAAGAAGACAAGTTTGCACTCAAGACAAAGGGAAAATCTTAGAAACAATAGCATACGAAGAACGAGCAATGGAAACAAATGTAAAAGATAACCATGGAAGAAAATAGCCCTAAAAAAAATGTTTCACATGAAGCACCCGTTAGTATGTTAGAAAGATAAAAATTATGTCAAAGCATGTACAATCTGATAAATTAATATGCTACGAAATAAAATGATATAATAACACTTGTAGTGTATGAAAGTGGATGCCCAGGAGCCTTCATGGGATAGGTAATAGGTACTGTGTCAATCATCCATACTGCATGTAAATAAATCTATAGAATCTGAGATCAAAACTAGAAAGAAATTAAATGCACATGTGTGTATGGTAAAGATAATGAGATGCAATATATCTATCTAACATGTGTAATAAGATATACATGTAACAACTAAATGTAAGCAAGACTAAGTACAACCAAGATATGTAATATGTTGTGGATAAGATGTAATGGTACGCAAATTGAATGATATAAGCAACGTGACCCTAGAATGGATGTGTATGCATGTAATGAGGTTCATTTATTTAAGCCCCCTCTAGATTCAAGAATGAACCGTAAATGAGAATGTGTCATTAGGAAATGGTTTGAATTTCTATACTAAAAAGATGTGATCGTCAAAGTGCAAAGTGGAGAGTGTAATCATGTTATTGATAGAGAAAATATATTAAACATGCGAGTGTGATGATTTCCACTTGAGATGTATACCCTCAACATTCGATTATGTACCATGGAACTAGAGTATGTCATAGAGTAATGATCGTAGCATGTGAAAGTAGATGTCAAAAATATATATCGTGAATGTGTAGAGTAGTTTCTATGAGAGGAATATGTCATATGTGTATAATGTGTGTTATGTGAGGTGTGTAATGTGTAATGTATAGTGTGACTAGGAAATGCTAGAAATACTTGTGTTGAATATGTCGAGTGTGATGATGTGTAATGTGCATCACAAGATTTCTAGAGTGTGTATGTTTGGGAGGCCAAAAGCATGTACGATGCCTAGTATATGTTAGAATACGGTGTATAAGATGTGTATAATGTGTAGTACAAAGTGTGTATGATCTCTAGAAGAAGATATGTATAGTAGATGTAGAAAGCACATAATATGTATGATGTGTAGGAAGAAGAAGATGTTGTATAGGCATAAGTTGTGTAATTGGTAGAAAGAAAAAAGTGTGTAAGATGTATAGTAGATGTGTGAAGGAGTTATTTAATATGTGTAGGATGGGAAATGGGTATTCCAAATGTGAAGTGTGTAGTGTGTAATTTGTGATATGTAACGCATAGTGTAGAGTGTTGTGTATGAGGTTCATGTGTGTACGATGCCCTCAACACTCAAGTGTGAATAAAATAATAAGAGTGCATCATCGGGTAGTGATGATATATGATGTACTTAATGTGAGGTGATGATAATGTAATAGTGTGCTAATGTTAGAAGAGTGGATAAGCGTGAAGCCCCAAGGCATGTGAAGGATGAGAGAGATCATGTGCCACTATCTAAAATATTTTCATTGTTCGGATTGAATCCAAATGGGTCTACATTTGGACTTGATAAGAAATACTATGAGGTGGATCATATAAAGAGCCGTTATGATATATGGTGTACATGGTCATTGCATATTATTCATCATTGAAGGGTGCTGACAGACATCCATGTGCATACCGACAAATGAGATTTTTAGAATGACTGGGAGATGAATTACTACTAATAGTAATATCATCGAATGACATAGGGAAAGTGATATAAGTGTGAGTAAAATCTAACGTGTCACGAATATAAGGAAGATAATATTTACTGAGTTTTATTGGAGATGTATGAGGGGTACGTGTAACAAAGATTTCTAGTAGAACACCTAAAGACCATAAATGATCGTAATGTGAAAATAGCCATGATAAAGATCAGGTGAGTGAGGTGATGGTAGAATGTAATTGAGCATCATCCCAATCCTAGTTAAGCCATCATATGTACAAATAGTATCATAACAATTACAATCCAATGGAATGTGATGCAAATATGAGTTGTTGATGAAGAACGTGTAGGTGAAAGGAGGTGGCATAAATGAAAACTGCTGGTGAGTGGGTGAAAAAACGTCTAAAGTATGGAAAGACCCTTGAAAGATTACCATAGTATTAGTATAAGGAGTGGTGTTTAATTTGTATTGACCAGGACCATTGGTTACAAAAGTGTCACTTAAATAGGAGTCATCTATATTGATAGGAGTGAAATTGAGTTTTCCCAATGTTTCATTAGTAAGTTCAATAATATCATATTTTTCATCAAAGTGATTAGAATCATCTGTGTTTGTGTTTTTGATCCATAGGGATCTAAAAGAACAATACTTTAGCAAAAGAACCAGTACCGGAAGGAAAATTTAGAAAACACGCAAAGAAGACTATAGAGTTAAAAAATTTCCCCTATGTGCAGAGAGGGGGTTGATTAAACTCCCTGGTGGTTACATAACTGCCCCTAAATAAGGGGCGGTTGTAAAACCATGGGTCTGCAAACACTAGTGGTCCTATCACTAATGGACAAAAATAAAACAGCTATGCACAGTCACAGATTTGGAGCATCCAGTTTGTGTCTCTTCCTCTGTATGACCCTTCTCATTCTCCAGCACACGAGAGGACATGAGAAGAAACTATAAATACATGGAGAGAAAGTGGAGTTGGATATGAATTGATGGGGGAAGTGAGGAAGAACTCTTCAGTGCTGGATTGGATTATAAAAGCAAGGACTGTGTGAGAATAGAGAAATAAAGTACATAAGGGAAGTGTTGACATTATTGATTTCCCTTCAGCTTATGGCAATCTATATCTTGTTATTCAAATTGTCCAATACATAAATGGGAAGAAAGAGAAATCACATTTCCCAATTGATTTTACCTCAAATTGGGGATTTCTAGGATAAAAATTGTGTGTTGCCTCAGTTTTGAATTCTTTATCTCTCTCTAAAAATAATTCTAAGCACCAAATAACTATTCACTAACTTCAGGTTCTGTCATTTTCAAATTCAAAGTAGAACAATATTTTGTGTGGTCCTGTAAATTTCCAAATCTTGAGCTTTACAGACCATTTTGGTATTAGAGCTGATTATTATTCACGACTATGGTATTTGTTCTTTTGATTTATATGACAATGATAAGGTATAAAGGCGAAGAATTTTTACCTTACAATCTAGACATATCTAAGAAGAAGTGGAAACAAATATTTCGAGATGAAATGGAAGAAGAGAACTTGGTTCATATAATTGACATGCTGGAAACCATTCTGGATAGGTTGTATAGTCAAGATCAAGAAATTTTAGATCTATAAAAGATTGCTTCAGTTAAGCAAGTGTCCATTGACTCGGTGGTTCAAGATTTTGCCAAAACATTTAGCATAGGAAAGAGCCACGATGAGGAAGAATATGTTGAAGAACATGAAGAAGAAACTCCAGTTGTAAAAGAGAAGGTAAAATTTGATCATGCTTATTTCAAAGTTAAAACTAAGGTTGAGATACAAAAATATTTAAAGGAAAATTAGATGGTGAGTTACTTGATAAATAGTTAAAAGAATTGGAGGTTTACTATAGTTTGCATAATGTCACGGAGGCAAAGAGGTTTACCTTTACATGTTTAAAATTGAAGGACATGCTCTAATTTGGTGGGAAACATATCTGGCCACTTGTGAGAAGAAGAAATATCCTATTTTAAGTACTTGGGAGGGTTTAAATTATTTCGTAGAGCAAACTTTTATCCTATTAGCCATAATACTGACCAGATGATTACATGACAATATTTTAGACAAGGCAGTGGTCAAAGTGTGCAGGATTATACTATAGAGTTTTAGAGACAAGCCATGTTTCTTTATATTTACTTGGAGGATGAAGATATCTTGACCAAGTATTTGGGAGGACTTCACACTCACCTTCAAAGGAAGGTCATCTCCGTGAAACCCAAGGATCTCAATGAATCTTGTGTGCAAGCATATTACATAGATGATGAAAGGAAGCAAGGAGATACAAAGTCAAAGAAAAAGTAGTCAACAAATCAGCCAAAGAAAGAGTAGGGAAAAATAAGTAACATAGGTAAATGGAAGGGGAAAGGTAATAAAACTTCCACTAATTTGAATACTTGTAAATATCCTAAGACTTTTTGTAATAATTTTGATATAAATGGTCATATTGATGCTACATGTTGGAAGTTATATCCGGAGTTACGTCCAAAGAATCAAACCAAGGAATCAAATAAATCCATGCCAACTTTAAAGACAGACGGGGAGGTGGAAATAGAGGATGATTCAAATTTAGATGAGAGAATAGGATGCACGACCACCAACATGAACAACTAAGAACAAATGGAAGAGATGAGTAAGCTATTTTAGATCAAAATCCAAATCACGAGAACTAAGGTAAATGCTTTGGTTGATACTGGTTTTCAATCTAATTTGATTTCTGATGTGGTTTTAAAGAAGATTGGTCTTGAAACTTATCAACATCAACATCCTTATCATTTGGGATGGGTGAAGAATGGTGTAGACATTTAGGTAACAAGAAGATGTAAGTTCAAGATTGGGATAAATTCTCATTATATAGATGTACTTGAAGTTGATGTAATTCCACTTGATGCCTTTGATGTTGTTTTTGAGACTCCTTACTTGTATATTAGGGAAGCCATAGTCGTGAGAAGACATAAGTGATACAGATAGGTCAACAATGGAATCAATTACAACATCCAGGCACACCAATGTAATAAAAAAATTGCTATAGTAAGTGCTAACTAAGCAAAGAGATTAATTCTAGAAAATCACAATCAGTTTTTTTTACTATCATTAAAGGATAAACAATATGGGGTAGAAGTTTCAGATATTTCTAACTAAGGGATGAAGGATTTGGATAACATTATTCATTTATTTAAGGAAGTATTCCATACTCCCATTGGGTTACCACCAAAATAGGAGGTAGAGCATGGGATTCAACTATTGTTGGAGTCTCCTCTATCTAAGAAATCTTTGGTCAAGAGTACAGAGGTAAAGAAAAAAATCCATGAGATACTAGACTAAGGGTTGATAAAATTGAGTACCTCACCATGTAGTTCACCTATTGTGATGGTGTTGAAGAAGGATGGTTCTTGGAGAATGTGCATCAACTACCGTGCCTTGAACAAGATCACTATAAGGAACAACCATCCACTCCCATGCATAGATGACCTCTTGGAAAATATTCCACATGCAAATTTCTTCACGAAGTTAGATCTCAATTCGGGTTATCACCAAGTCAGGATGAAGGAGGAGGATATATGGAAGACTTCCTTCAAAATAAAACATGGTTTTTATGAGTGGCTAGTACTTGTATTTGGTTTATGTAATGCACCCACTACATTTATGAGGTTGATGAATGATGTATTTTGGGAATTCATAGATTCATGTGTCATTTTTTATCTAGATGATATTATGATTTTTAGTGCCACATGGGAGGAACATCTAACACATTTGCAAAAAGTCTTGTAAGCTCTCAAGGAGAAATAACTTCTATGCAATATGAAGAAATGTGAATTTTCTAAATAGTCACTTTTCTATCTTGAGCATGTGGTTGAAGGAGGAGAAATACGATTGGATCCAAAGAAGTTGGAAGCCATCACTAACTAGATGACACCAACGAGAGCCAATGAGACTAGAATTTTTGTGTGATAAGTACAATATGTAAGGAAGTTCACTTCGGGCTTCTTCGCTATTGCAACACCTCTACACACAACAACCGTAAAGAGGGAGAGTTTTGAAAGGGGTAAGGAATAAGATAAGGATTTTGAGTTATTAAAGTAAAAAATTAGTCATGATCTAGTTTTTTCTTTCTAATTTACAGCAGCCCTTTGAAGTAGAGATAGATGCTAGTGATTATGCTATGGGAGTAGTGTTGCTACAAGGAGGTAAGCCAGTATGCTATCATTCAAAAAAATTCACTTCAAAAGTTAAGGTATACTCAGTATATGTTAAAGAAATGTATGCACTATCTCAACAAATAAAGAAATAGAAACATTAAATTTGTTGGGTAAAGAAATTGTTGTGTACAGTGACCAAAAACCTCTCCAGTATTTGTAATCATAGTTTAAATTTCAGCAGACAAGGCACTAAAAGTGGATGGGATTCTCACAGAAGAAAGTCTCTATTTTGGCCACTATCTCTCAGATTGAGCCATTCATGAATGAAGCTTACGAAAATGCATATGCTCAAGACAAATATTTTGGTGTAACATATCAATAGTTGTAGTCTCAAGCATCTAAATGTGTGGGTATTAAAGATTGTTATCTCAAAGATGGGCTTCTCTACCAATGGGGGAAGATTTGTGTGATAAAGGAAGAAAAACTTTTATTGATGAGGGAAGAATATACCTCGAATTTAGTAGGGAATTTTATATTTGGCAAGACCATGGCCCAATTGCAAAGGTACGTGTATTGGACCAATCTGTAGGATGAATTAACTAAATTAATAAGAGGATGTAAAGTTTGTTGTACAAGAAATCCTAAAATTAGGAAGGAAGGTTTTTATATGCCTTTAACGGTCCCTACTTGTCCATAGGAAGATATTTCAATGGATTTTGTAGGAGGAATACATATGTCTAAACATGGCCATGATTATCTATATGTTGTTGTAGATAAATTTAGTAAGATGTGTGTTTTTATGGCATGTAAAAAGACAATAAATACATATGAGGTGGTTGAACTGATCTTTGCTAATGTATGGGTGCATTTTGGTTTGCAATAGTCTAATGTTTCTAAAAGATTTATAGGTTATTCGAGAGTTTTTGGTCTACTTTTTGGGAGAAGATGGACACCGAGCTATAGAGGAGCATGACCTTCCATCCACAGAAAGATGGGAAAAAAGGTGAAGAATAGGACATTGGTACAACTGATTAGAGGATATAATAGCAAATATCCATAGACTTGGGATGAGTCCTTAGCCTACATCCAGAATTCTTACAAATCGGTAGTACACACATTTGCTATCAAGTCACCATTTGAAGCATGTTTGGGATATCTACCCACAAATCCACTGGACATAGCAGTTGGGCAACAAGAAGAAGGAGAGATACATGATTCACAGGTTAATAGAGGAGATAAATTCATTGAGAGGATGTTGGAACATAGTGGTTAAGTGGGTTGGCCACCCCTTAATTAAATGTGGGTCTAACATTATACTATAGCTTGAATATTTAATAATAAGAAATATTTATATTTCTATTATTAAATATTCAAACCTAGGGATATACTTTAGGTTAAATATTTAATAATAAGAAATAGGTATATTTTTATTATTAAATATTTTAATCCTTGTTATATGTGTCAACCATTTAGGTTGAAAAGGAGGGCCGGGAGATGTACCCGATCACCTCATATAAAAAGGACTTCAGGTTCTCATTTGACATATTAGAAAATATATATCAAAGGTGTTTTTGACCTTTTGATTAGGGTTTCTAAAGGAGGAGGTAATTTACTGAATGTAAAAGGGTTCTCTACAATAAAGGTTACTTTTCATGGTGTTTTTTTACCTTTGAGTTTTCCAATATAAATCTTGTGTCATTTGTTATTTACGTTATGTAAGTATTTTTTTATTTGTTATGCAATATTATGTGATGTTTATTGATTTAATATTACATAGTTTATTAATGTAGTATAATTTAATTAATTAAATCCGTAGTTAATAGAATCCTCAAATTCTATCATGGTAATAGACGAAGGTAAATTAAATAGATTAGATCAAATGTTTTTGTATTTGATTTATTTAATTTTGTACGGGTTTTTTCTACCAACCTGGAAGGGTATTTAAAAATCAACGAGCCCCCTTCTCCCCATTTTTTTGCAATCTATTTTTTTTTGAATTTTTTGTGAGAAATTAATGTGAGTGTGCATAGGTGAAAGGGGTTTACATGTGTGTGAAAAATCACATACAAGTAAGGGTAAATTAATGTATGAAATATTTCTATTTCTCTATAGTTTTAAATGTGGTCAGGGAAAATGTTTTCAAAGGTAAAATTCAAGAGTAAATGAATGGAGGAGACAAGTTTCATGAAAAGAGAGATTTCAAATTATTTCATTGGCCGGGTGAGATTACTTGTCCCCTCTGTAAATCTCTAGGTTAATTTGTACTCTCATGTGATTCGAAATCTCCTTGCACCTGGTAAAAATTATCTTATTATTTTTGCCTTTATTTTTTCAAAATAATATGCCCGTGTCCTTAGGACCTCCCTCTAATATGACTTGACTTAAAAAAATAAAAATTTTATATTTTTTATAACTATATTATTTAAATAAAAATTTACTATAGAATAAAGATCATTATAGTTTATATTATATAAACTATTCTCAAAAAATTATATAGTTGTTTATATCTTATTATAATTTATAAACAAAATATGTCTAAAAATTCTGAAATTTCATATTATGGAAATACACAGGTAATTTTCACTATGCTAAATTTGATGGTCAAATGACTGTCACAGAAGATCAAAAATAAGGCAGAATGATGGTCATTTAGACATCAAATTTAAGCTGGTCATATCTAGGAAATTTTCACTATGTTAAAATTGATGCTCAAATGACCATCACGACACACCAAAAATAAGACAGAATGACGGTCATTTAGATGTCAAATTTAATTTGTCCAGATCTTTATCTTCATTAAAATATCTCTAAAATTCTAAGTTGTTGTGTATTCTTAGGGGTTTCATCTTCACTTCTATTTGGTTAGGAAACTTTTATGATAAGTCGGGGGTATAATTCCAGAGCCCTTTATAATGTGGGTTATTATCTGATTATGGAAAGTTAATTAGTATGCATTTTAATGAAACAATTAGTTATGGTCAAATAGTTTCTTTAGATCTGGTTCTATTAATATTTTTATGATCAGATTTAAAATATACAAACATGATTAAATAATGAACAATGATTAAACAATGAACAAACATCCTTCACATGTCTATGACCATCCATGCCTCTTCGATCTCTCTTCATGTCTCATGAATAGGATTCCTATGCACTTAACCTTGATAACAATTATTCAAAAACGACCTACATTTTGCAAGTTGACCTTGAAAACCTTTAAATTGTCTTTAAAAATCTCTACATTGTCTTCAAGTTCTATCTTTCACCTCAAGATGACATCATCAACCTTTGACATCAATGATAATACTACACAAATATGAGAGCATACGTCAGGATACTTGGCCTCAATCAAGGGTTCCGTAAAAAATCCTATAACTGTAATTAAAATATGTAACTTTATAAAGTCTCCAAAAAGAGTGTCAATGATGTGGTCTTCTATCCATAGACTAATAATGCCCATCCACATCAAACAATGTTTTTACCTAAAGAAGAACATAAATTGTTTACTAGAATTTCACCCACTCTGCGAAGGAAAATGAAGGAATTAGTACAAAGAAATATGAATATGGTTCACTAAAATGTGACATAAGTCTAGAAACAATGTAGAAAGAGGATCCAAAACTAGTGGTGGCTTAGTGATGGTATCTGAAATAGTGAATGTGATGAAAATATGAGAAGGGACACTCCCAACAAAGGAGATGAAGTAATTCTCTAAAATACATGTAGAAGGAAGAGAAAATCTCTGTACTGCAACACAAGTAGGCACTATGAAGAGAAAAATAAGGTCCATAAGATACTCATCCCAAAATGGTTTCTTGAAAAATAGAAGATAAATGTCTGATAGGCATGTATAATCAACACATGAAGGAGGAGTGGAGAAGTCTCACACGTTGGCTATGGAATGGAGGAAGATGCAATCAAAGTATGAGGCTAAGAAGATGACTACATAATGTCTAATGGGCATAGAGTGGGTTTGACATACTTTAAAATGTGTCAAAGAAAGGGAGGAGATATGTACTCATCAATACTCTCATCATCAGAACTAGAAGAACATACCTCATCATCAAGAATATGAACAAATAAATCTATTTCAGAATTACTATCATCCCATGAAGTATGTGAGGAAATAACTATATTAGAAGAATAAGAAGCAACAAAAATATTTGAAGGGTCTCCAAATAAGAAGTTAAAATGCTCCAAAATATGGGAGGACACTCTATGTGCAACACATGATGTTGGAGAGGCCTAAAAACATGTATCAACAAGAAACCATAAACATAATCACAAGTATTGAGCCAATATTTAAGACAATAAGAATTAGTGGGCATAGGAACTTGTCCCTTAGAAAAAAATTTAAAGGCCTTTGTGAGTAAGGTAACACTCCATGCTAGCATTCCATGATGTATAATTATCTGTACTAAGAAGAAGTGACAAAGGTTGAGAAGCAATCCTATGAAGCTCAAGTCTGGAAAGGACATCCTACATGGTGCATCTGTAAAAAAGTAAAGTGCAGAAGAGTTGCAAGGAAAAACATGCTCAAATGAATTTCTAATTAACCAAAAATAAATCTAGAACACAATTAAAGAAGGGTGTGAGAACACCCACAAGGTTACAAGACATTTGAATCAATTGAAAATGCATCATCTTGTAATTACAACACCCCAACACAATGATAACCCTCATGTTTGTGGAAATTTATAAATAATGTTTTGGTTATAATAAGTTGTATTAGTGTGATGTGAAACAATTTATCACTCACATTGTACTAGGTGAAAAATTGTGCAAGGAGTGAAGGCCACATTAAGTTTTAGTCAGAAGAACTGAAAATGACACTATAAACAAGAAAAAAAGGAAAGAGCAAGTAAAATGGGAAAAAAAAAATTTTGGTGAGAGAAAAAGTGTGTC
Source organism: Taxus chinensis (assembly GCA_019776745.2). Lineage (NCBI taxonomy): Eukaryota > Viridiplantae > Streptophyta > Pinopsida > Cupressales > Taxaceae > Taxus > Taxus chinensis. The sequence goes on from CM034146.1 coordinate 793,403,119, forward strand.
ACATCGCATATGAGGCTCCCTTTTTGCAAGGCTGTAACAGACACACTCACTAACCTATAATCGAAGAAGACTATGTATACAATGTGGTGCCGAAAAAGACCTGGAAGAGCCCAATAACCTTATTTTAAGGAAACAAATATATTTATTCTTGAAATTAAGTGTTTTCTTCATTTCAAAATTAGAATTATTTAAAAATTAATAAATCCTAGATTTAAAAAGTAATAAAAAATTTACCTTTTTCGAGGATTAGCCAACTCATCTTGGTGAGCAGGATAGCGAGCTAGTAGTATGGGTGGTTGGGTTTGAGTTGGTTACAGGGATCAATATGGCACCGAGTTTCAAGGTTGATACACGATCCAATTTTACTATGATTCGGGCTAAGTGGTCAAGCAGTTATGGAGGTGATCCACGTGGCAAGTTAGTGTAACAAATGATGAGCTGACAGGTTTGAGTTTAGGATAGAGAAGGACAACCAAAACCCTCTATGCTGATCGAGATAGAGACCCCACATGACGATGAGAAAGGAAACGGTCCGAATGTGGGTGAGGTCCCTAGATGGAAGATTCGGTGTGTAATCTGGAGAAATGGTTCAAAAATCCAATGGGTTGTCCATCACGATAATATTGACATGAAATGACTCATTCAATAAGTTCAATGCTTAGAGAAATTTGAGGGTGGTAACACAAGTTGGGAGTGGGAGTTAACTTGGAGGAGGTGAGTTGAGAGAAAATTTGAGGTGAGTTTGAGGTAAGCATGTTTTTGGTAATGCAGGGTAGGTGTTCTATGACCAAGCTTTACTGATACATTGGGCAGGAAAAGTAAGGGTAACCAACGACTATTCTGAGTCAATGGAGATCTCATGATTTGTAGAAAAATAAATTGAGGGGAGTCATGGATGATGGTGGGAAAATACATGAGTTTGGGGAGGAAGCGAGAGATGGAAATACTCTAAACAAAGGTGTTTGGAAATCCATGGGAAACTCAGTCAGGGAAGACACAACCCAGTGGGGTCAATGCAAGTGGGAAGGAAGTGAATGAGATTAGAATGGGAAACAAGTTTAAGTGGTAGGATAGTTAAAGGAACATGGATATGGAAATATGTAGGAAGAGGCTACGAGAAATAGTGGGGGTGAGAGAAAGCTAGCTCGGTTCCCATATCAGGGAACTGGGGCAAAGTTAGGATTTAAACATACTTTGTAACACCAAATGATTTGTTTCATGAACCATGCATGAAAACTCATATTCATCATTTTAACCTACATAACTATACACACAACATGGAACAAAAAACCAAGAACAAGAACCTTGAAAAATCAATATTAAACCAAATCAATGTAGGTAAAGCACAAACAGAAAATGATAAAAAAAATTGTACAAGAAACTCATAAAACCATGAAACCGAGAGTAGTAGGAAACGTATGAGTGAAAGTGACATGAATCCCAATAATGTGATCTTATACCATGTGAGAGAATGTGAAAATGAGGATCAAGTGGGATGGAACACACATCAACCAAATTGCACTTGAAGAGAACTCTGACGTAGCTCCAACTAGTAAGAAAGCATTTAGCCACCATGAAATTTTTCATGTAAGAAAAAGGTTTTCTTATTCTCATAGATTATAAAATAAATTAAAAATATCAGTGTTGTGTAACTCCTAGTCCAAGACCCATCATACCTACACAAGGGAGGAAAGAGTTATGTTCCATAAATGGAAAACAACTCATGTATGATGCATTGATGCAAACTGACACATATGAATGATTGAATCTTTTAGAGCTTCTAAATACACCTAATACCTATGACCTCACCTAAGGTGAGATGACTTACCATATGTGAGGGAACAACCTAGGATGAGGAAGATGGAATCCCTCACACCAACAATTTATCTAGTCTATGCAACAAAATATTTCTTGTATCACTTTATATAGCTAAATGCATCTCTCCTCTCATATTTTTGAACTTATAACATATCATTATCAATAATTGCGATTATTAGTGCATTGTTTTGATATTGTTTGATTAATGTTAGAAATGAATTAATCAGAATAACCCCTTATAATAAACCTTACATCCTTTTTATTTTTTGTGCATTTCCACAACACTATAAAATTAATAAGTGTGTTAAAATTTGGTGAACTAGAATCTTAAATCAAATATTTTTTCTAAAATACTACTTGACTTAGGGTTCACTTGTTTCTTCTCATCTTCTTTTCTCTTTGTCTTCCTATTTTATATCATCATGATTAATCCTCATCTCTCTCTCTCTCTCTCTCTATGAGATATTATTCCCCTCACATTGATACAAAACGTGGAAATATGGTCCCAAATATTGGATGATATTCTACTATTGATATATTTGCTAATACCAAACATGTATAAGGTAAAGGCTCTAACACTTACTATGATAATAATTCTCATGGACTTTCTAAGGATTACGCACAACATCTTACATGATTTTTACAAGGGAATCATGCTAATATAAATGTTCTTATATATGTTTCTGATATCAACTTAAGTACACGTCAATATTTCATATAGATACATCTATTATTCCTCAAAGGTGCTTACACAAGTGGGGGCATCTATAATTTCAACACATAATATCTTTGTCTATTCTTATGGCTATCATTGTTCCTACATGGAATCATAATAGTTCACATGATGTTTTTTCTAACACATGAGCTCATGAGACCCTGGATCATACTTTACAATATCAAATATTACAATGACAACAAGGGGCATCATTTTATTCTCATGTCATCTAGATTTTACTTAATTGATTTATAATCCACTTTTTCTTGAAGTGACTTCTTATCCTCTTTCTCTTGGTTTTGTTTCTCCTAATATTTAATAATCCACTTCCTAATCATGCAACTATATAATTTTTTTTGGAATTGAAAAATGCTTATCATATGGTACCTCCTACTCCTTATGATAACCCATTACATGAAATTATTGGTATTATTTTCCCTTACCGCCTTCTCCACTAGTTACTAATTTTGATGACTCAGATATGGATGAAACTATTGTCTTAGATACTCTATATATTTGCACATTTATTTAAAAAGCACATATACATATTGTTTTGTTTGATCCACATAAAAATTATAATTTATGTACTCTCTCAAGATTCTTCATTCTCTCCACTATTACAAAAATAAAATCACACATGATTCTAATCCAAAATATGGAGATATTATTCTATCTATTAGCTTCGTCTCTAATACTACTCAAGTCCCATTCTTGGTGGCCTCTACTCTTATCTCAGGTGAGATGCATTTAAGTTTTCCTTAGTTATGTGATCTTAGGTATGTTGTATCAGTCTTATAACAGTGTTTTGAGTTTATTCACCAACAAAAAATTGTCACAATCTAGTCTATTACATTTATGGTCCTATTCCTATGTTTCTTCATTCTCCTCTTATAGTTTCTACTTCTTTGTGTAAAGGTAGGCCTTCTACTTCACATGTTACCTCTAGTGGCTCTTTACCTAATAGGTATCTAGATAGGATTTTTTATTCATATGTTATCTATAGTGATTCTTTCCCTCCTACTTATATAGATAAAAATTTAACTTCATAAGTTATCTCTAGTGGCTCTTTCCCTCCTAGGTCTCCCAATAGGCCTGTTACTTCACAAGTTATCTCTAGTGGCTCTTGCCCTCCTAGAATTTTTCTAAGGTCTTCTAGTGCACACACTATCTCTATTAACAGTCAATTTTATATTCCTCATTATAGTTATATTATGTCACATATTTCTTCTCATTGCTCTAGTCTAAACAATTTTTCTCTATGGATTTCTATGGAACATAGTACCAAATCCTTGCTACTCATACATGAGCATATTTTTTAGCACGATTGAGGCATGAGCCTTCCATTTATTATATATTTTATTATACTCCTTATGAGTCTCTCATTGGGTAGCTATTATGCTACCCCTCTCCATGTTCATATCTAAATTCAAAGATACAAAACTAGCACCTATAAACATAGCTTGAATTGTTAGTAGTTTACATTACATACATTATTTTTCACTATCATTTGATAGATAACATATATTTTCTATATATTCCTTACACAATGTGTTCATGAGGTATATTGAGATTGATGCAAGACACACATATCATTACACGATGATAGGAGTAATCTTGGTTCATTACATTACTCTTTTTGGGGCACCCCTCCACACTATATATTTATTATTGTATCATTATAGTTTCTTTCTACTTCATCATTACGATTTATTATATATATTTTGTAGAAGATATCTTTTGAGATAATATGACTAAAAAATGTGTCATGTGTAGTGTTGATGAAAAATTCTTTATATTATTTTTTACTACTTGTTATGCTACTTTTCTCACTATTTTATATCATTGTTTACCACTTTTTGTGTCATTTCTTATTGACCTAATTGTATGTGGCCCACATGACTTGATTTTCTTGTAAAACTATAAGTGTTCCATTTTTGTGGCTCTAAACATATTTTGTATGGGTTCAGACTATCCTTAACTATCAAAATGGTGACATTATGACTGATCACTACACTACATCTTAGACCCAATGTAGTTCTATGTGTGTGTGTGTGAAATCATTTCCCAGGTGGCTCTTGTCAGCGTCACACTTGATAATAAGCAAGTAAGTTAGATGTAGAGAAATATAATAGATGTGTGCATGGAATAAAATGAACTTCCCTCATATGAGGTGTATGTAGAATAACCTACCCATTGTCTCACTTGGATGGTTCTAGGTGGATGTAATAGATATATTAGATGCTTCATGCATGTAACCTTAGGTGGTGATAGATAATGCTTAGTGTTTGGTCCCTTATTATGATCACATAAATTTATATTTATATGATTCCTTTGGTTGAATTTTGTAATTAACCCAAAAAATACTAACTATGAAAAAGATAAGATGCTCAAAACAAATAGAAAGGACCCAAATAATGTGAGTAATGTACAAAGGGGTCAGCGGCACCTAGAGAGGAAAAGGGCACCTAGCGCTAGCATCTTGGATGGGTGTTGATGTCTAGTATGATAAAATCTAGACTGTTACAAGGAAGATGGAACAAGTAAGGGTGTAAGATTTAAAGAAGAAACATAAAGCAAAGAAAGGTGGCCAAAGAGATGGGTTAATTAGTACTTTTCTTACTTATGAATCATATGAACAATAGTATGTAATCAGGACAACATAATTACCAAAAGTGCGTGAGGTTGTGTCTACATTTACCCCACTTTATGTTGGTGAGTAGAAAGTAGAGTAACATAAAGTAGATAGAGATGTGTACCTTATAACCATGTAAATTGATAAAAAAAGCATGCAGAGGCACTAGACAAAGTGTGGAGTGATAAAAATGTGAAGTGTGGATGCTAAAGAGGAAAAAGTGAAAAAAGTGGTGATGAAAATGAACCTAGGGTGGAAGCGCATTTGTAGATGTCACGATGTACTTATTGTTGATGCCATTGTCGTTTTTGTTTTCATGATGATGCTGATGATTTTGAATACCACTTCCCATACAGACAAACCTATAAAAGAGAAGAACAAACAAGTAGTCAAATATGCATGTATATGTATAAAAAAGTATGTAAAAATGCTAAAAATGTGAAAAATGAACATGTGCATATGATCCGTGATGAGGAAAAGAGTGTATAAAGGATCCTGATGATGTTGTAAAATACCAAGTTTTTTGGGCAATCACACACCAATTGTTATGGCTGTAAGTTTTTGGGGTGATCTCACGTGAAGTCATGGAAGAAGTGCAAGGAAAAAATTCAAGTGTTGTCCTCTAACCTTTAACTGCTTCCCGTAATGTAGGAAACAACTACATATGGTGTGTAAATTTGATTCAACATGAAATTTCTAAGGACTGTATGACCTATAAAATCCATTGTGTGTGAAGTTTTGTAGACTGTGATGAACTACTAAAATGATGTGTAATTTCCCCTTAGTTAAAGGTGTCTAGGAATGACCTTGTTATGCTTCAGACCCAAGTATGATTCTGAGCTGTAAAAATTATGTTGTGCTAGTATTATGATGTTTTGTGTAATGACTATAGACTATTGTCTGTGGTGGCTGAATCACCCAAATGATGCCCAACTCATTTGGGGTGCATGTGATGTTGCTGAAGAAGTATGTGGTCAAAAAGAGGACCAACTGCTATGATGAAACTGTGACCTACAAGGGAAAGGAATGTGCTTGGTAGAAACAAAATCACACACAAACAAAGTGGCTAGAAAATAAGTGTTAGTACTAGACAAAGACAAACACACATATTTAAGACAAAATGTATGCTACGCAGACAATATGTAAGATAAGATACAAGAAAACAATGTAAACACACAAGAAGAAAATATAGACTCTGAAAAGTGGGTTACAAACATGGGATACCACTCACGATGTCGAAATAAAATCAAGGACGATAGAAGCCAAAAGTAGACAAATGTGCACACAAGACAAAGGGAAATAGCTTAGAAACAATAACATATGAAGAACAATGGCAACTAATGAAAAACAATGTAAATGACAACCATGGAAGAAAAATAGTTCTACAAAACAAATCTTGCACATGAATCATCCGTTAGTATGTTAGAAAGATAAAAAGTATGTCAAAACATATATAATTCTGATAAAGTAGTCTATGCTATGAAACAAAATGAAACAATAACACCTATGCAGTGTATGAAATTGGATGCCCCCAGGAACCGATCGTGGGATTGGTAATAGGTACTGTGTCAAGCATCCCTGACTGCATGTAAATAAATCTATATAATCTGACGATCACAACTAGAAAGGAAAGTTAATGTGCATGTGTGTATGATAAAGATAATAATATTCAAGATATCTATCTAACATGTGTAATAATATGTGCATGTAATAAGTAAATGTAAGAAAGTACTAAATGCAACTAAGATATGTAGTATGTTTTGGATGAGACGAAATGGAATGCAATAGTGAATGATAGGAGCAAGCGTGACCCCATAGTGGATGTGTATGTATGTAGATGAGTTTCATTTATTTAATGACCCCTCAACAGTCAAGAATGAACCATAAATGAGAGTGTGTCATCGAGAAATGGTTTGAATGTGTGTACTAAAAAGATATGATCATCGAAGCGCAAAGTATAGAGTGTAAACACGTGAGTGAATAGAGGGAGTTGATTAGATACGTGGTGGAGTGTGATGAGGTCCATTTGAGATGTATACCCTCAACTTACGATTATGTACCATGGAACTAGAGTATGTCATAGAGTAATGATCGTAGCATGTGAAAGTAGATGTCAAAAATATATATCGTGAATGTGTAGAGTAGTTTCTATGAGAGGAATATGTCATATGTGTATAATGTGTAATGTATAGTGTGAATAAGAAATTCTAGAAATACTTGTGTTGAATATGTCGAGTGTGATGATGTGTAATGTGCATCACAAGATTTCTAGAGTGTGTAAGTTTGGGAGGCACAAAGCATGTACGATGCCTAGTATATGTTAGAATACAATGTATAAGATGTGTATAATGTGTAGTACAAAGTGTGTATGATCTCTAGAAGAAGATATGGATAGTAGATGTAGAAAGCACATAATATGTATGATGTGTAGGAAGAAGAAGATGTTGTATAGGCATAAGTTGTGTAATTGGTAGAAAAAAAAAAGTGTGTAAGATGTATAGTAGATGTGTGAAGGATTTATTTAATATGTGTAGGATGGGAAATGGGTATTCCAAATGTGAAGTGTGTAGCGTGTAATTTTTTATATGTAACGCGTAGTGTAGAGTATTGTGTATGAGGTTCATGTGTGTAGGATTCCCTCAACACTCAAGTGTGAACAAAATAATAAGAGTGCATCATCGAGTAGTGATGATATATGATGTACTTAATGTGAGGTGATGATAATGTAATAGTGTGCAAATGCTAGAAGAGGGGATAAGCATGATGCCGCCAGGCATGTGAAGGATGAGAGATATCAAGTGCCACTATCTAAAAGATTGTCATTGTCCGGATTGAATCCAAATGGGTCTACATTGGAGACTTGATAGGAAATACTATGAGGTGGATCATATAAAGAGTCGTTACGATATGAGGTGTACATAGTCATTGCATATTATTCTTTAGTGAAGGGTGTTGATAGACATCCATGTGCATACCAATAAATGATATTTTTAGAATGACTGGGAGATGAATTACTACTAATAGAAATATCATCGAATGACATAGGGAAAGTGATATAAGTGTAAGTAAAATCTAATGTGCCACCAATATAAGCAAGATAATATTTACTAAGTTTTATTGGAGATGTATCAGGGGTACGTGTAACAAAGATTGCTAAGTAGAACGCTTAAAGACCATAAATGATCGTAATGTGAAAATAGCCATGATAAAGATTAGGTGAGTGAGGTGATGGGAGAATGTAATTGAGCATCATCCCAATCCTAGTTAAGCCATCATATGTACAAATAGTATCATAACAACTACAATCCAATGGAATGTGATGTAAATACGAGTTGTTGATGAAGAACGTGTAGGTGAAAGGAGGTGGCATAAATGAAAACTGCTGGGGAGTGGGTGAAAAAACATCTAAAGTATGGAAATAACCTTGAAAAATTACCATAGTATTAGTATAAGGAGTGGTGTTTAATTTGTATTGACCAGGAGAATTGGTTACAAAAGTGTCACTTAAATAGGAGTCATCTATATTGATAGGAGTGAAATTGAGTTTTCCCAATGTTTCATTAGTAAGTTCAATAATATCATATTTTTCATCAGAGTGATTAGAATCATCTGTGTTTGTGTTTTTTATCCATAGGGATCTAAAAGAACAATACTTTAGCAAAAGAACCAATACCAGAAGGAAAATTTAGAAAACATGCAAAGAAGACTATAGAGTTACAAAATCGCCCCTATGTGCAGAGAGGGGGTTGGAGTAACCTCCCTGGTGGTTACATAACCGCCCCTTAAAAAAAGGGGTGATTGCAAAACCATGGGTCTTCAGACACTAGTGGTCCTATCACTAATGGACAAAAATAAAACAGCCATGCACAGTCACAGATTTGGAGGCATCCAGTTTGTGTCTCTTCCTCTGTATGACCCTTCTCATTCTCCAGTGCACGAGAGGACATGAGAAAAAACTATAAATACATTGAGAGAAAGTGGAGTTGGATATAAATTCATGGGGGAAGTGAGGAAGAAATCTTTAGTGCTGGAATTGGATTATAAAAGTAAGGAGTGTGTGAGAATAGAGAAAACAAGTACAAAAGGGAAGTGTTGACATTATTGATTTCCCTTCAGCTTATGGTAAGCTATATCTTGTTATTTAAATTTTCCAATACATAAATGGGAAGAAAGAGAAATCGCATTTCCCAATTGATTTTCCCTCAAATTGGGGGTTTCTAGGATAATTTTTTTTTGTGTTGCCTCAGTTTTGAATTCTTTATCTCTCTCTAAAAATAATTCTAAGCACCAAATAACTAGTCACTAACTTCATGTTTTGTCTTATTCAAATTCAAATTAGAACAATATTTTGTGTGGTCCATTAAATTTCCAAATCTTGAGCTTTACAGACCATTTTGGTATTAGAGCTGATTATTATTCATGACTATGGTATTTGTTCTTGTGATTTATATGACAATGATAAGGTATAAAGGTGAAGAATTTTTACCTTACAATATAGACATATCTAAGAAGAGGTGGAAACAAATATTTTGAGATTAAATGGAAGAAGAGAACTTGGTTCGTATAATTGACATGCTGGAAACCATGGTGGATAGGTTGTATAGACAAGATCAAGAAATTTTAGATCTACAAAAGATTGCTTCAGTTAAGAAAGTGTCCATTGACTCAGTGGTTCAATATTTTGCCAAAACGTTTAGCATAGGAAAGAGCCATGATGAGGAAGAATATGTTGAAGAGCATGAAGAAGAAACGCCAGTTTTAAAAGAGAAGGTAAAATCTGATCATGCTCATTTTCAAGTTAAAACTAAGGTTGAGATAAAAAAATATTTAAAGGAAAATTAGATGGAGAGTTACTTGATAAATGGTTAAAATAATTGGAGGTTTACTATAGTTTGCATAATGTCACGGAGGCAAAGAGGTTTACCTTTACATGTCTAAAAATTGAAGAACATGCTCTAATTTGGTGGGAAACACATCTGGCAACTTGTGAGAGGAAGAAATATCCTATTTTAAGGACTTGGGAGGGTTTTAAAGAATTTCTTAGAGCTAACTTTTATCCTATTAGCCATAATACTGACCAGATGATTACATGGCAATATTTTAGACAAGGAAGTGGTCAAAGTGTGCAGGATTATACTATAGAGTTGTAGAGACAAGCCATGTTGCTTTATATGGACTTGGAGGACGAAGATATCTCGACCAAATATTTGGGAGGACTTCACACTCACCTTCAAAGTAAGGTCATCTCCATGAAACCCAAGGATCTCAATGAATCTTGTGTGCAAGCATATTACATAGATGATGAAAGGAAGCAAGGAGATACATAGTCAAAGAAAGAGTAGTGAACAAATCAGCCAAAGAAAGAGGAGGGAAAAATAAGTAACACAGGTAAATGGAAGTGGAAATGTAATAAAACTTCCACTAATTTGAATACTTGTAAATATCCTAAGAATTTTTGTAATAATTTTGATATAAATGGTCATATTGATGCTAGATATTGGAAGTTATATCCGGAGTTACATCCAAAGAATCAAACCAAGGAATCAAATAAATCCATGACACCTTTAAAGACAGATGGGGAGGTGGAAATAGAGGATGATTCAAATTTAGATGAGAGACTAGGATGCATGGCCACCAACATGAACAACTAAGAACAAGTGGAAGAGACGAGGAAGCTATTTTAGATCAAAATCCAAATCACAAGAACTAAGGTAAATTCTTTGGTTGATACTGGTTTTCAATCTAATTTGATTTCTGATGTGGTTTTAAAGAAGATTGGTCTTGAAACTTACCAACATCCACATCCTTATCCTTTGGGATGAGTGAAGAAGGGTGTAGACATTTTGGTAACAAGAAGATGTAAGTTCAAGATTGGGATAAATTCTCATTATATAGATGTACTGGAAGTTGATGTAATTCCACTTGATGCCTTTGATGTTATTTTTCAGACTCCTTACTTGTATATTAGGGAAGCCATAGTCGTGAGAAGACATAAGTGATACAGATAGGTCAAGAATGGAATCAGTTACAACATCCAGGCACACCAACGTAAGAAAAAAATTTCTATAGTAAGTGCTATCTAGGCAAAGAGATTAATTCTAGAAAATCACAATCAGTTTTTTTTTTACTTTCATTAAAGGATAAACAATATGGGGTAGAAGTTTCAGATATTTCTAACCAAGGGATGAAGGATTTGGATAACATTATTCATTTATTTCAGGAAGTATTCCATACTCCCATTGGGTTACCACCAAAATAGGAGGTAGAGCATGGGATTCAGCTATTGTTGGAGTCTCCTCTACTAAAGAAATCCTTGGTCAAGAGTACAGAGGTAAAGAAAAAATTCCATGAGATACTAGACCAAGGGGTGATAAAATCGAGTACCTTACCATGCAGTTCACCTATTGTGATGGTGTTGAAGAAGGATGGTTCTTGGAGAATGTGCATCAACTACCGTGCCTTGAACAATATCACCATAAGGAACAACCATCCACTCCCATGCATAGATGACCTCTTGGAAAATATTCCACATGCAAATTTCTTCACGAAGTTGGATCTCAATTCGGGTTATCACCAAGTCAGTATGAAGGAGGAGGATAAATGGAAGACTTCCTTCAAAACAAAACATGGTTTTTATGAGTGGCTAGTACTTATATTTGGTTTATATAATGCACCCACTACATTTATGAGGTTGATGAAAGATGTATTTTGGGAATTCATAGATTCATGTGTCATTTTTTATCTAGATGATATTATGATTTTTAGTGCCACATGGGAGGAACATCTAACACATTTGCAACAAGTCTTGTAAGCTCTCAAGGAGAAACAAATTCTATGCAATATGTAGAAATGTGAATTTCTAAATAGTCACTTTTCTATCTTGAGCATGTGGTTGGATGAGGAGAAATACGATTGGATCCAAAGAAGTTGGAATCCATCACTAACTAGATGACACCAACGAGAGCCAATGAGACTAGAATTTTTGTGTGATAAGTACAATATGTAAGGAAGTTCACTTCGGGCTTCTTCACTATTGCAACACCTCTACACACAACAGCCATAAAGAGGGAGAGTTTTTGAATGGGGTAAGGAATAAGATAAGGATTTTGGGGTATTATAGTACAAAATTAGTCATGATCTAGTTTTTTCTTTCTAATTTACAGCATCCCTTTGAAGTAGAGATAGATGCCAGTGATTATGCTATGGGAGTAGTGTTGCTACAAGGAGGTAAGCCAGTATGCTATCATTTTAAAAATTTCATTTCAAAAGTTAAGGGATATTCAGTATATGTTAAAGAAATGTATGCACTAGTTCAAAAAATAAAGAAATAGAAACATTATTTGTTGGGTAAAGAAACTGTTCTGCACAGTGACCAAAAACCTCTCAAGTATTCATAAGCATAGTTTAAATTTCAGCAGGCAAGGCACTACAAGTGGATGGGATTCTTTCATTAATTCGATTTGGTGATCAAGAATAATAAAAGTAGCGCAAATTTTGTGGTATACATGTTTTCTAGGATGCCCGCACAGGAGAAAGTCTCTAGTTTGGCCACTATCTCTCAGATTGAGCCCTTCATGAAGGAAGCTTACGAAAACGCATATGCTCAAGACAAATATTTTGGTATAACATATCAATAGTTGTAGTCTCAAGGGGCTGAAAGTGTGGTTATTAAAGATTGTTATCTTAAAGATGGGCTTCTCTACCGATGGGGGAAGCTTTGTGTGATAAAGGAAGAAAGACCTTTATTGATGAGGGAAGAATATACCTCGAATTTAGCAGGGAATTTTATATTTGGCAAGACCATGGCCCACTTGCAAAGGTACATGTATTGGACCAATTTGTAGGATGAAGTAACTAAATTCATAAGAGGATGTAAAGTTTGTTGTATAAGAAATCCTAAAATTAAGAAGGAAGGTTTTTATATGCCTTTACCGGTCCCCTACTCGTCCATAGGAAGATATTTCAATGGATTTTGTAGGAGGAATACATATGTCTAAACATGGCCATGATTATCTATATGTTGTTGTAGATAAATTTAGTTAGATGTGTGTTTTTATGGCATGTAAAAAGACAATAAATACATATTAGGTAGTTGAACTGATCTTTGCTAATGTATGGGTGCATTTTGGTTTTCAAAGTCTATTGTTTCTAAAAGAGTTATAGGTTCTTCGGGAGTTTTTGGGCTACTTTTTGGGAGAAGATGGGCACCAAGCTATAGAAGAGCACGACCTTCCATCCATAGAAAGATGGGAAACAAAAGGTGAAGAATAGGACATTGGTGCAACTGATTAGAGGATATAATAGCAAATATCCATAGACTTGGGATGAGTCCTTAGCCTACATCCAAAATTCCTATAAATCGGCAGTACACACATTCGCTATCAAGTCACCATTTGAAGCATGTTTGGGATATCTACCCACAAATCCATTGGACATAGTAGTTGGGCAACAGGAAGGAGAGATACATGATTCACAGGTTAATAGAGGAGATAAATTCATTGAGAGGATGTTGGAACATAGTGGTTAATTGGGTTGGCCACCCCTTAATTAAATATGGGTCTAACATTATACTATAGCTTAAATATTTAATAATAAGAAATATTTATATTTCTATTATTAAATATTCAAACCTAGGGATATACTTTAGGTTAAATATTTAATAATAAGAAATAGTTATATTTTTATTATTAAATATTTTTAATCGTTGTTATATGTGTCAACCATTTAGGTTGAAAAGGTGGGTCGGGAGACATACCCGATGACCTCATATAAAAAGGACTTCAGGTCCTCATTTGACATATTAGAAAATATATATCAAAGGTGTTTTTACCCTTTTGATTAGGGTTTCTAAAGGAGGAGGTAATTTACTGAATGTAAAAGGGTTATCTACAATAAAGGTTACTTTTCATAGTGTTCTTTTACCTTCGAGTTTTCCAATATAAATCTTGTGTCATTTGTTATTTACTTTATGTAAGTATTTTTTTATTTGTTATGCAATATTATGTGATGTTTATTGATTTAATATTACATAGTTTATTAATGTAGTATAATTTAATTAATTAAATCCGTAGTTAATAGAATCCTCAAATTCTATCACAGGAACAGAGGAAGGTAAATTAAATAGATTAGATCAAATGTTTTTGTATTTAATTTATTTAATTTTGTACGGGTTTTTTTCTACCAACCTGGAAGGGTATTTAAAAATCAATGAGCCCCCTTCTCCCCATTTTTTTTGCAATCTAATTTTTTTTGAATGTTTTGTGAGAAATTAATGTGAGTGTGCATAGGTGAAAGGGGTTTACATGCATGTGAAAAATCACATACAAGTAAGGGTAAATTAATGTATGAAATATTTCTATTTCTCTATAGTTTTTAAATGTGTGCAGGGTAAATGTTTTCAAAGGTAAAATTCAAGAGTAAATGAATGGAGGAGACAAGTTTCATGAAAAGAGAGATTTCAAATTATTTCATTGGCCGGGTGAAATTACTTGTCCTTTCTATAAATCTCCAGGTTAATTTGTACTCTCATGTGATTCGAAATCTCCTTGCACCTGCTCTAAAAATTCTCTTATTATTTTTGCCTTTATTTTTTCAAAATAATATGCCCATGTCCTTAGGACCTCCCTCTAATATGACTTGACTTAAAAAAAATAAATTTTTATAGTTTTTTATAACTATATTATTTAAATAAAAATTTACTATAGAATAAAGATTATTATAGTTTATATTATATAAACTATTCTCAAAAAATTATATAGTTGTTTATATCTTATTATAATTTATAAACAAAATATGTCTAGAAATTCTGAAATTTCATATTATGGAAATACACAAGTAATTTTCACTATGCTAAATTTGATGGGTCAAATGACTTTCACGACAGATCAAAAATAAGGAAGAATTCATTTGGACATCAAATTTAAGCTGATCATATCCAGGAAATTTTCACTATGTTAAAATTGATGCTCAAATGGCTGTCACGACACACCAAAAATAAGACAGAATGACAGTCATTTAGATGTCAAATTTAAGTTGTCCAGATCTTTATCTCTCATTAAAAAATCTCTAAAATTTGAAAGTTGTTGTGTATTCTTAGGGGTTTCATGTTCACTTCTATATGGTCAGGAAACTTTTATGATAAGTCAGGGGTATAATTCCAGAGCCCTTTATAATGCGGGTTATTATTTGATTTTTGGAAAGTTAATTAGTATGCATTTTAATGAAAAAATTAATTAGGGTCAAATAGTTTCTTTAGATCTGGTTCTATTAATATTTTTATGATCAGATTTTAAATATATATATATATATAATACACTATTTTTTAATGAAATAATACAAGTTTTTTTATCATAAAATATGGATATTGTCATTTTTTTTTATTAATATGTTTCTAACTCATTGGCACATTATATAATAATGGGGGTATTTGTTTCAAGAAATTTGAAATAGAATGACATCTAGTTTCTTTTTCCTAGATAAATCTCAAATCCTAAATGGAGAAAATTACAATATCTGGAAGATCAGAGTCAAATCAAAACTTATGGCGAGGAAAATTTAAAATGATTTTTCAAGGAACTAAGCTTGTGCCTACTGGTCATCAAGCGAATGCAGAAAATATGAATGCATTCTCACAGCGGACGTAGGGGGTCCTTTCTATGATCCAATGTAAACGATGACTATCTTCTACACATTGGTAATATTGAACATCCTAAAGAGGTATGGATATAATTAGAATCCATGCATAAAGGTACGTTCTTATCTAAGATTATTAAACTTGTTTTAAAATTACTTGTTACTCTGATGAATGGAGATGAAAGAGTATTTAATTTCTTATCCAAAATTAAAAATATCAAAGTAAAATTAGATGGATGCAATTGTGACTTAATTGGTGAAAAATTAATCTACTTTAATTTTTAGTTGAATATAAATGAAAGATTTAAGAATTTTTATTTCTATCCTAAACTCTAAATATCAGAATGAAGATGAATTACCCTGATCTAAATACTTTGAGTTCTCTTCGGATACAGGAATAGTAAGTGATGATGAACTTTGACACTAAAGAAAATGCCTCTCAGGCACTTCTTTCTCAGAATTTGAAGTTCAAACCATGCAAGCCCTTCTCTAATCAAAAGTTTAGATCTAAATATTCATTTACTGATAAATAAAGTTTTACTTATGAACATTTGTGTACAAGGTTTAATGGTAAATTTCACAAATGTGGCAAAATAGGGTAGAAAAAGGAAGAGTGTAAATCTAAGAAACCTATCCATAAAAATGAGAAACCAAATTATCTCATCTAAATATAATTTAAGGAAAAATTATATTTCTAAAGATTCTCCTAAAACTATTACATTATATGCTACTTTATACTCTTCCTCTGATTTTGAATGGATTCTAGATTTAGGTGCTTCAAATCATTTGACTAGTATTTTCAATTCTTTATTTGATGTTACAAAAATCAATGAACATGTGTATCTTGGTGGTAACTCATCTCTAGAATCAATAGACAAAGGAAAATTATAATTTGCAAATGGTATTTTGAATAATGTTGTATTTGTTCTTAAGCTTTAAAAGAATCTATTTTCATGTTCACAACTAGCTCATTATGGTTTTTATATTCAACATTTTAAGGATACTTCTTGCATCAACGATAGTAATGATAATATAATTGCTGAAGGAATTCAAAGAAATGGTCTGTATATTTTTGATGATTTTTTCTTTTGTATCTTGTTTTGTATCTCACAGTTTGAATAACTCAAAACTATGGCATGAAAGTTTAGGACATGTCAATTATCAAAACTTGTATGAAATTTCTAGATATAATCTAATTAAAGGTTTTCCTATTTTTTCATCATCTCACGATGCTTGTGAAGGGTGTTTATGCTCAAAACAAAGTGCTAAACCCTTTCACTTACATCCTTAGAAAAAAATTTATTCACCACTAGAACTCGTTCATAGTGATGTTAGAGGACCACTTGAAGTAAATTCGTTAAATGGTTCTTTGTATGCTATGAAATTTATGGAGGATTTCAACAGGATGATTTGGACATATTTTCTTGAAACTAACTCTAATGTATTTGGAAAATTTAAGGAATTTAAAGCTTCTGTTGAAAAATTCATCAAATTATAAAATTAAGAGGCTTAGAAAAGATAATGAGGATGAATATGTTAACAAATCATTTAAATTTTTTTGTATTGATTGTGGTATTAAGAGAGAATTAAATTCTCCCCCTTCCACCGAGTCTAATGGTGTTATAGAATGGAAAAATAGGATTATTCTCGATATGGTTTGCACTATGTTTCATTTTACAATTCTTCCCAAATTTTTTTGGGAAGAAGCAATGAACACAACAATCTACATTCTAAATAGAGTCCGTACCAAATCTATTCATGTTTCTACCCCCTTAGATAAATGGTCAAATCAAAAACCTGATGTATCACATTTTAAAAGTATTTGTTAGTCCTTCCTCCTTATATATCCCTATAGAGAAAAGAAAGAAACTTGATCTGACTGTCTTTTTCTTGTCTTTTCATTAGATATGGTATTAACACTGTAGGTTTATGGATTTACGACCTTGTAAAAATGGAAGTAACTTAAAAATTGTTATGTTATTGTTTTAGAAAAATATTTTTGTTCATCTTCAAACAGTAATGATATTATTAATCCTATCAATATTCCTAATGATGGTTTTGGTTCTGATAATGAAAATATGGTAAAAGATCATGATAATGTTTTTTATGTTAATGCTATAGATGTTTCTTAATCTCATGTCTCCCTAGCTAAGAACCCAAAATGGGGTCAAACTATGTTAGAAATTTCTAATCCTATTCACCTTAGGAAAATGACCAAAATCCATCATACGTACCATGCATTAATGACCTTGTATGAACCTAGGCTATAAAGTTCTGAAGAAGCTTCTGGGGATGAGAAGTGGATCAATGCAATGCAAGCTAAATATAATTCCCTAATTCAAAATCAAACTTGGGAGTTGTTTCCACCTCCTAAGGAAAGAAGCATTATAGGGTCTAGATGGTTATATAAAGTAAAATATAATGTTGATGGTAGTCTTGAAACATATAAATATAGACTTGTTGCTAGAGGTTTTACTTAGAAACCTAGGATAGATTATGTTGAGGACCTTTTCCCCTGTAGCTAAAATGAGCACTCTTAGGATCTTGTTTTGTATTGTTGCTCAGTTTGGGTGGGAAATCCACGAAATGGATATGAAAAATACTTTTTAAAATGGTGATTTAAAGGAAGAAATTTACATGTCTCAACCTAAAGGATTTGAAGAAACTAGTTTATAATTTGAAAAAATATTTGTATGGTTTAAAGAAAGCTCCTAAATTTTGGTATGTGAAAATTAATGTTTTATTTAAAAAACTAGGTTTTGTTAATTGTTCTTATGATAATGATATATTCATTAAGCAAGAAGGTTATCACATCATCATTGTATTTATATATGTTGACGATTTTCTTATGAATGGTGATAATCCTGCTTTAATTCGTAAGATTAAAGAAAAATTGAAACAACACTTTGAAATGACTGATTTAGGTTTCTTACATCATTTTCTTAGCATGGATGTATTTCAAGATAATTTTTTTTTTTGTTTCTCAAGCACAATATGCAACCAATCTACTAAAATATTTTAATATGATTTATTTTAAACCAACTTCTACACCTATGGACGTTGGAATAAAACTCGATCCTAAACTTGTATGTGAAAAATCTGATTCTACTTTATATAGGAAGTTAGTTGGTAGTTTGATTTATCTAACTATAACTAGACCAAATATTTCCTATGCAGTAGGAATTGCTTCTAGGTTTATATAGGAGCCTTATAGAGATCATTATAATCTTGAAAAAAGAATTCTTAGATATATTAAGGGAACTATCAGTTATGGGTTATATTATACTACAGATGAAAATGCTAACTTGTATGGATTTTGTGATTCTGATCATGTTGGTGATGTATTAGATAGAAAATGTACTTTTGGTTATGTGTTTAAATTTGGTGCAAGTGCCATTAATTGGTGCAGTAAAAAGAATTCAACTATTTATATCTCTTCAACTAAAGCTGAGTATAAAATTGTAATGGAAGCTACAAAAGAGGCTCTATGGCTGAAGAGGTTGTTCAATGAGATAAAGATGAAGCATCAAAGTAGTATTCCTTTGTTCTGCAACAACCAGAGCACTATAGATGTTACACATCATCCAGTACAACATCAAAGGATGAAGCACATTGAGATACATATAAACTTTATCTGTGAGAAGGTTCTAAGTGGTGAGATAGATCTCAAGTTTGTGTCAAATGAAGATCAAGTTGCTGACATCTTCACAAAGCCCCCAAGTGCTGTAAATTTTCGTCACTTTCATGGAAAATTTTGATTGTCAGATTTTCCATTGAAGGGGAGTGTGAATGACAATGTCACCTCCTAATGGGACTTGGTACTTATAAAATGAAAAATTCATTGTAATAAAGACCTTCAAGAAAATGTAAAAGACTTTTGGGCATGTGTATACCTCCTCGACTTATTTTATAGAAATAATTGTAAAAAGAACTTAAAGGTGGTCTTCAGTGAACTCTTTAGTGATACTGAATTTACTGGTAAAAATTCAGTATAATAATATTGTTAAGGAGGTCCCTAGTTATAAAAGACTCATATATACTTAGTTTTAAGTAGCCTTTTATGAGAACTTATGAGAACATGTAAAAATCACAAATCATACTTAGCCACTGATCATGGGATTGTCTTTGGGATTTCAAATCCTTTTGTACCAAAATGTAACTTGACTATGATGAAGGTGGTATAGTTCATTCAACCTATATGCTAGCCTAGAACCTTTATGGTTTAAGGATTGTAAATCCTGTAATGTACCTTGGCTAGGTAATATATTTATATATGTTATCCCACTTAACATTAAGGGGGAGTGTTGGAACGTAATGGTTAAGTGGGTTGGCCACCCCTTAATTAAATATGGCTCCAACATTATATTGTAACTTAAATATTTAATAATAAGAAATATTTATATTTCTATTATTAAATATTCAATCCTAGGGATATACTTTAGGTTAAATATTTAATAATAAGAAATAGTTATATTTCTATTATTAAATATTTTAAACCTTGGTATATGTGTCATCCATTTAGGTTGAAAAGGTGGGTTGGGAGACATACCCGATCACCTCATATAAAAAGAAATTTGGGTCCTCATTTGACATATTGGAAAATATATATTAAAGGTATTTTTATCCTTTTGATTAGGGTTTTTAAAGGAGGAGGTACTTTACTGGATGTAAAAGGGTTCTCTACAATAAAGGTTACTTTTCACAGGGGTTTTTTAACCTTCGTTTTTTCCACTACAAATCTTTTTTCATTTGTTATTTACTTTCTGTAAGTATTTCTTTATTTGTTATGCAATATTATGTGATGTTTATTGATTTAATATTACATAGTTTATTAATTTTGTATAATTTAATTGATCAAATCTATTATTAATAGAATCCTCAAATTATATCGAAGGATCCAATAAATCGATGTCAAGGTGAAAGAACAATTAGAGAAATCTTAAGGAAATTATAACGCTAGACCCAATCAACAGTGGAGGTAACACAAACTTCATGTTGGAGAAAATTTTTGGCTTTACTTGAGCATGGATAGATTATAAGGCCAAGCAAGGAAACTCAAGCCACTACGGTATGGAACCTTCACCATATTAGAGCAGGTTGGAGATAATGCCTTCAGACTTGTTTTTCCACCATTAATGTGGATTTACTCAGTACTAAATTGTGAGAACTTGCACCTATATGATCCATCTGTGCTTAATGGAGAAAAAGAGTTTCAGTTGCTACCTTCCATAGAAGATTATGTATTGGATTCACAAGGTTAATTGGATGAGGAGGTAGTGTTGCAGTAGAATATTTGGAAGATAATGAGAGGTCCACAAGAGTCTTGGTAGGTTAGAATAAAAGGGAAGACACCAAGACAGGCCCAGTAGTACTTGAAAGATCAAGTGAGGGAATTGTTTCCTCTTCTACTCCTCCATTAAGATTTTTTCAAACCAAAATCCTCTTGAAAATGGGAGGTATGACCCATAGGGATCTAAAGAAAACTACTTCAAAAAACAACCGGTACCGAAAGGAAAAGTTAGAAAAAGGAAGAGTAGACTGTAGAGTTACATAACTGCCTCTCTTTATAGAGAGGCGGTTTTATAACTTCCCTAGAGGTTGTGTAATTGCCCCTACAGAGAATGGCAATTATGTAACCATAGCGGTGGTTGCATAACCTCCAGTCTATAGAAATAGGTGGTCTTGTCACTAATCGACAGAAAAATAAAAAAGCCATGAACAGTTGTAGGTTTGGAGTGTTTAGAATGTATCTCTTTCTTTGTATGATCCTTCTCATTATCCAGTACATGAGAGGACATGAGAAGTATCTATAAATACATGGAGAGAAAGTGGATTTAGATATTGATTCATGGGAGAAGCGAACAAGAAGTCTTTAGTGTTGGAATTGGATTGTAGGAGCAAGGAGTGTGTGAAAACAGAGCAAGTAAGTACAGAAGGGAAGTGTTGACATTGTTGATTTCTCTTCATCTTATTATAATCTATATCTTATTATTTAAATGGGCTAATAAATAAGTGGGAAGAAAGAACAATTTCCCTTCCCATCTGGTTTTCCCTCAAATTGGAGGTTTTTAGGATAAATTTTTATTTTTATTTTTTGTTTTTAATTATTTGTCTCTCCACAAATAATTTTAAGCACTAAACAGTCACTAACTTCATGTTCTGTCATTTTAAAATTGAAAGTAGAACAATATTTTTTGTGGTCTTGTAAATTTCCAAAGCTTGAGGTTTACAAATCAGTTGTCATGTTGTATAGCTTCGCCGAGGATAGTGGTAAGATGTGTACTAGATGTGGGATTGAGAGGAGACTCAACAAAAATAGTAGTAGTGCTAGAAAAACAAATACTATGGGTGAGATGATTGTAGTAGTGGGAGTAGAAATGATCGAAATGCTTGGAGTAGCAGAAGAAGACTGTGAAGTGCTAAATTGACCAATGTCATATGTAGCAATACTACTATATGGAATAAGATGTGATGTAAGAATATGCATAGCAGTAACAGGGTCTATGTGACAGAATTAGAATTGTTGAGGATTTGTAGTAATAGTATGTTTGTATCCATCGTGTAGAACTTTATGCATTGGTGTATAGTAGATGGAACTGCTTGCATTGCATGAATCCAAGGTCTACCTAGTAATATATTAAATTGAAATGAAGCATTTATAATGAAGAAGTTTGTGAGGAAGGTCTTAGGTCTGACTTTGATATGTAATGAAATAGTTCCTAGGCATGTGCGAGTAGTTGAATCATATCCCCAAATAAGAGTAGAATTCTTAAAAATTAGATTATTTTTAATTCTCAATTTTTTGAGAAGGGAGTGATAACATAGGTTGACAACTGATCCATTATCAATATGTACATGTTTAATGCAAGTGATGCTGATAATAACAGTGATAAGCAAAGACACAAGTGAATTTTCATTAGCAAGTGGCAATATGTCATCAAATTATTAAATTATATAGTATGCGGAAATGTTTTGAGATACTGGATTAGGTGTGTGATGGCCAACGAACAATTATCATTGTCTATATGAATAGAACAAAGGGTAACTTCTAATATTTGAACATTTAGGTGCACTGCGCAATAAATCATAGAGGGAGATTTTGGTATACGTATTCTTAAGTTGTTCAATGATATCATAGCCATTAAAATTAGAACCAGTAGGAGTTGAAGAAGTGATAGGTTGTGGAGCATAAATGGGTGGATCCCTAGGAGGATGAGCATGGAAATTAATTACTACATTAATAGAATGATCAACCATAGTCATAATAAAACAAGGAGGATGTTGAGTATGAACTTGCATAAAATCAACAATAGTAGCAACCATGCCTATAACCTTAGTGGGTGCGAGTGATGGATAAGATGATTGATTCATGATTAATAAATTAAATACATACTCAGAAGAAAGGGTTTTATCGGTTGGGTTCACCAAAATGATTAAGATAAATGTGGATTTTTATGCCTAATCTAATGATATTGTAGTAGTAAATAAATTTAACAATTAAATACATAAATTAAACCCAAAAACATAATAAGTAAATTATGAAACCATAGTTGCAAGGAGGAGAAAGAGGTACTTATCGAATTTGCAATAAAATATGGGGTGTACCAAAGTGTTGACCAGGTGAACAAAGCAGTAGGAGCACCACATAGAGACCTATAAATATGCAGATCTAAAGAAATGGGATGCACATGGGTGCCTCGAGAGGGATAGGGGAGCTGGTGGGTGCATAAGGCTTGTTTGTAGGTGCCTAGGTTTGTGGAATAGCTCAGGGAAGCTCATCTAAGTGGTTACAATTTGTTTTATTTTTTTTGTTTAGTTTCTTTGAGGTCACACAATGATCATCAAGGATGTTGGAAACCTACAATGAAATATGAACCTACAAAACCCTCAAATAGACATCAAATCCTGAAAAAGAAAGATGTGAAATGAGGATTCGGGTGTCCTCACCTATCACAATGGTAAAATTACAACTAAGCATTGCACTACATCTTAGAACCAATGTAATTCTATGCGTGTGTGTGGAGTTATGCCCTACGTGGCTCTTATGTGTGTCACACTTGATAGTGATCAAGTAAGTTAGATGTAAATAAATGTAATATATGTGTGCATGGAATAAAATGAACTCCCCTCCTACAAAGTGTATGTAGAATAACATGCCATTTTTATGCCTTAGATGGTGCTAGATGGATGCAATAGAGCTCTTAGATGCTTGATGGATGTAATTTTAGGTGATGATAACTAATTATTAGTGCTTGGTCCCTTATTATGCTCAAATAACTTTATATTTATATGATTCCTTTGCTTGAATGTAATAATTAACCCTAAAAGGGCTGACTACAAAAATAGAAAATTCTCAAAACGGATAAAAAAGACCCAAATAGTGTGAGTAAAGTTAAAAGGGGTCAGGGGTGCCCAGAGAGGATGAGGGTGCCTGGCACTAGCATCTTGGTTGGACACTGGTGTCTAGGATGATAAAATCCAGAGTGTTACAAGGGAGACTCATCATGTAAGGGTGTAAGACTGAAAGAAGAAACAAAAAGCAATGAAAGGTAGCCAAAGACATGGGTTAGTTAGTAATTTTCTTACTTAGGAATCATGTGAATAGTAGTTTGTAATTAAGACTAGATAATTACCCAAAGTGCATGATTTTGTGTCAAAAAGGTGCACTAGATATTTCTATAGTTTAAACTTTCTACTCAGAGATACATGTTTTTGGCATAGTTTAAGATTTAATTGAAACTATTCTAAGTAATTTATAGGGGGTAGATATATCAATCCTCCAATTTAGTACTTAATTCTAGCTAGAAATAAAGGGTTTTGGGAGTGTTGGTGCTTGTTTCAAACTCACCTGTTGTCATTTAAAAAAAAACATGCCTCTAAAAATCTTTGGGTCCTATTTATGGGAATAATATTCATACGAAATTTTTTAAAGCGATCGTATCAATCCTTACACAAGTTTCCTAATGTATTGTCTTTTGTTAATCCTTGTGCAAACTACATTTTATCTCCCGACACCTGAAAACAAGTGGTGTATTAGTGGTTTTCTTTGTTATATCAAACTTAATTTGGATTTCTACAGAAGTAATGTAAATGTTCATAAGACAAGATAGTTCCCATGAAAGTCCGATAAATAATTCCAAGGAGTATTCATGTGAAATACAATATGATGTGTGGAGACATGCCACATTCCCCGTAAAGGAAAATGTGTGTAAAGGTATTATTAGAGTGGGGAGATGGGATTTTATTTACCTAGGAACCTCACAGCCGATAAAGTACAAGATGAAGTTATAATTCCAAAACTCAAAGGAATACATATGCTATCTTACTATTTTAACTCAACAAGTAACAAGAAAGCAATAAACGAAGAGAAAAGTCAAAAAGCTGAGAAAAAGGAGAACAAAGTCTCATGATTCTTCAAGGTATGCAGTTGATAAAAACAAATCTTGAAGTTATAAGCTACTTGGGAACATGAACCGCGTATGTAGTATACATCACAGGCAGAGAAGGAAATGCATCTCTCATATTACTAGTAATAGTGTGTAGATCATTTTGGTAAAAATCTCCCGAAATCTTGTTAGCAGATAAAAAGAATCATTTCATTAATACACTAATCCATGTAGGAATAATCCCCATTAATGTGAAGGATTCATGTAAGATAGATATGTGAGATGATATTACATGCAAATATTGCAATGGTTAAAAATATTAAAAATATGAGAACTATGAAAAACTCCCCACAAACACAATCTTTAGCATTAATGCATAAATTTGTGAGACTGTTAATAAGGTAACTTATTTTGAAACTATATAAAGATATTCCCAAAGTTTGATATTCTGAAGAGATAGTACTAAAGGATAGTTAAAGAAAAAAATCAAACCCAAGGCTTAGAATTTAATCACAGAAATTTTCAGTCATGCTCCGAGCATCAACTAAAAAGTTGTTAAAAAGGTGAGTTCCTCAGTTCTCATATCTTTTATGATCTTTTGAAAGTTGGTCTGATAAGTTTGAAATATTATGAAAAGAGGTGTGATATAACTAAATTGAAATCATGAATATTATTGTCATGCCCTCAAAAATAAGTTCCAATCTTAGCTCTCCTCTAGATAGAATTGCAAACTTTCATATTACATCCGCAGACTTAGAAGATTTTTAAAAGAGGTTACATTCCTCTAAAACAAGTAAGGCCATGATGAAAATAGCTAATATTTGCATTGACCTTGTTTTTTCCTTACCTCATGCTATGTCATGCTCGGAACTTGTGTGGGTATCTACCCAAAATTACAATCCTAAAACTAGAGAAGTCTGAGATGGATGAGGGAGAGTTAGTTTTGTCTTTCTAGGAGCGAGCATTTAATAGAATGTTGGGTTTTCCTCCTACAAGGGAAGAGGGGGATATTACCAAAGATTTAGCACAAGATTAATGGAATTCTCCTTCTTAAAAATGGAAAAAATTTATGAATGACCATTGGTTGAATAATCCTCTAACTTCTGCCTCCAAATGACAAAGAAATTAAATAGGGCTGAATTTATTGAGAAAGTTGGGGATGTGATTACATTGTTGAACAAAGTAATGGGTATTGAATTGACTACCTTTTTTCAAGACTGGATGTTCCAATTCATTCAAGAGATACTTGTTAATAAACAACCTCTCCCTTGGGCTAAGATCATAAGTACATGTATTCCTGAGCAAATGATGGGATTTGCCTAGATAGCAAGAGGAAAAAGACTTGGAACGGGTTAATTTTTCATGACCTCTTACCTTGTTTATGATATTGCTTTTCATAGAAATTTTCCTGAATTAATATTGGATGGGGGATACCTTAATAGTTCCAAGGTATATGATGTTTTCTATTAGTTAAAGTTGGCAAGCTATGACATGCACTAAATAAACGTTGTCCAATCACTTCTTTATACCTACATTTTTTTTATATCACCCAGATTGGTAGATGGAAAGGTTTTGCCTTGGTAGTAAAAGAGTCATTACTCAGTATGGGTGTTATTTCATTCACTTTAGAACTTATTCATATATCAAGGGTTAGTGGTTTTGATGGGAAACCTCCTACATGTTACACAGATGTGTCAATGAAAAATGGGCATTAATGGAATCAGTCAAATAAGTTGTTTTCAGTACATCAATTCATTTTCCTAGAAGCATGTAACATCCCCAATAAAATTTCCCATAGTCAAAGGTAATTATACAAGTCCCCATATCCAGAAGGACAAAAATCTTGGAAGGAGAGATTAACGGATGTATGATAGATAAATTTGAGGATAGAAAACATAGTATGATATAAAGCATATCCTACATATTGTTGTGCCCACTCATGTAGATCACAAATCTAATTATGAGGAATTTCTGGTTGAACTATGGAGATGAAAGAAAAGTCAGACAAAGAGAATATTCGAGAATGACTCTATCTCATATGATTGATTTTGGGGTCATCCAAGCTTCTAAAGGGATAGAGGACGATGGTAATATAATTAGTGAAGAATACATCCAGCACAACATTTACTTCTCAACCTTTGCCTCCAATTATTTATAACTTCAATGAGAAGAAATATAACCTAGAAGAAGACTGCACATCCCATCTGACTCTCTATAAGGAGTTTATTTTCAAAATTAGTGAATATAAGTTACCACTATATCCCATTGTTAAGAGAATACAGGAGTAGCCATCTCATTAATGATGTTCTTCTCACATTTTTTAGGGTTTATGCCACTAGAGAGGTGTTATGGAGACATAATATTAAGAGTTTGGACTCATTTCCAACAATATGTGATGTAGGTGCTTAGGATAGTAGATTCAAAAATCCCCTTCTTTAAGCTAGAAATAAAAACCAAAGAGATGATTCAGGAAGGTATGTTTGAAATTATTATTGTTCATGCTACTCCCTTACATATTGTTCCATCATCTGCTTCAAGAATCCAAAGGAAAATGAGAAAGTGATGGCAACCACTTTAGAAGAGGCCTAAAGAGGAAAAAATTGATTTAAGACTCCCAATACTAACATGTAGGGATTAGAGGAGGAGGAGAAAGTCCATATATTTGACGGATTAAATGGACTAAAACTACTGAATGGGTTAATTTAAAGGAGGAAGAGATCCCTAAACATGTAATGAATCTTAATCTTCATGTTGTACTTATTTACTATCACCTAGTCTCCAAAAAACTTTACCCATTGAGAAACCTGAACCTATGATGGTAACCCTTGTCCATTCTGATAACTACGGTTACTTCACTCACCAAGGAACAACCCCCCATGAATGTTCCTTGTACTTGATTCTTCAAATACTCTAGAACAAAATGTTGATACTACTCTAGAAATAACCCTAAGGACACAAACACATGCTTAAAGATATTACACTGCATGCCTCACGGGAAGAAACTTCAGATGTCACACTTGTATTAGTAACTCATGACACTAAAGTGAGTGCAAGGATTACTTGAATCTCACATTCCTCAAAATTGAATCCATTTCCTCAGGGATTCTTTGGAATAATCTCTACTCATGGTCAGAGAGTGGGTAAAGACTTAGTACAAGAATAAAAGAGAGTTGATGACCAACATACCCTTAGAAGTTAAGAAAATAAGGAGTCAATCTTGAACATATTGAAGGAACTGAAAGTCTAGAGTAGGACATATTGGATAGAGTATCCATGAAGAATGATTGTTTGCAATTTTAAAAGGTATGTCCAATACCTTCATCTTCCTCCAGGGCCCTTATAGTTGTACCCGAGACCCCAGTTCTACAATCACTTGATGAACATGATTCTCCCATAAGAAAATGGATCATAATTACTCTCTGAAATAAAAATAAGGTATTAATACAATTGAATGATGATTATTTATAAATTTTGGTTCTCCTCACTCTAGCAAAATTACCTAAAAATACAAAATTCATCTCTAAGGAAGCCCTGAGAAAGAAATGAGAACAATTTTTATATATTGTAACCCCCAAAGCTAATGTGCCCCGAGGTGGAAGTATCCACATCTGATTTCTAGGTCTCCAAGATCTCATTAGGTAGGTCTTATACTGAATAAATGAAGTATGATATTTCTATAGCAAGTAGAAGAATTATTTTAAAGGATTTATGAGTTCAAAGAAACAAAAATGGATTTAAAGGCCAAAAATGAAGAAATATCTAACATGGTCAAGGAAATTGACTTGAAATTGCATTATGAAGGATGAACTGAGGTTTCAATAAATCACTAGTGAATACATCAGGAGGGTAAGTGACTTAAGTGGAAGAGGAGAAGACTACTATCATGATGGGAAAATGATTTGGTTTGTCTAGAGGCAAACCAATAATCATAAACTTTGTAAGACGGTAGTCTAGTAATTTTTAGAAGGTCAAAGAAAACATGGGCATTAATGGATAAATGTAAGGCTAAGAATTTGATGTGGATTGATATGTTACCTAAAATGGAAGCTATAAAAAACTTAGATGATGACCTGGTTGTTGAAGAAGGTATTGTATCCCCTAATTATGTGGGTAGTTAACATGAATATTACAACATGGAAAAAGTAAGAGTGGAAATATTATGAAATTATCTTAAAATTATGGACAAAGTGAGACATAATACAATATATTATATCAATCATCTTCATGCTATAATAGAAAAAATTGATTGGGCTAGACAATGGTGAAATAATTAGAATGGAGGACATTGAAAATTTGATCAGAATTTTTAGAGAATATATTATGGGTAAACTAGGAGAGCCTATAACTTTCAATGTAGCTCTCATGCGTAACCAGGATGGTATTGAATTAACAATTGATAAATTGTTAAGGATATTGAAGAAAGAAAGACCAATATTTAATGAGATTTATGAAACAAGTATGAAACATGAAGTAATCTTGAACTACCACTTAGGACTTGATGAAGAAGGTGCAACAATTTTTTTTGAAAGGTATGATGCCTACGAGAATAAGGTATGGGAAATATCAAGTCAATTCATTAGGACATGCCATAAAAATTAAAGAGAAGAATGATGGAGTTAGTTAGAAGTAAAATAATATCCTCTCTGCCTCTTCCAAGTGTAAGCACATGTTTTTTCACCTCGCCCAATCATAAGAAAAAGGGAATATTTTCAGTTAGTAGATATTTCCTCTACAAATTTTGAATTACGAGGAGCAAGGATTCAAAGGACTCTCTAAAATGTTTTTTGGGGGGAAATCATATAGAATAGTATTGTAAGTATGAGATGTTTGTCCTCATAATAAGGGGTTTTTTCTGAATCTTTTGCAAAAGATAAGAATTGATATATTTTATTGTGACACTACTAATTTGTTTCTTAGAAATACATTTTAAGTTTTCTACTCTTTCAAATTCAAGTGTTAAGATGATTACAATGTATATTTATTAGCAAGCATTGAGATCAGTCATTGTCTTATTCCCTTGTCAATAATTTGGTGGATTTTAAATGGAATTTTTCTAACTATAGGTTTGGTTTTTATGTTATGTATTTTGAGTACTGAACACCTAGTTGATCAATTACATTTTTTGCAGCAATTCTATGTTTCTTGCTTCTCTGAAGTACACTAGTTTTTTACTTAATGATTAAGCTTTGGATATTTGTTTAATATTGTGTTGTGAGATTTTAATTTACAATATTGAATGGAATTATAAAATCCTTTCTAAAATCATTTTGTTGATGGATCTTTGTAAGGTTTTGAGTGTATCTTAAGCATATGAGATTAGGAGAAAGGAACACTTCATTGAAATATTTACATGAGACTTTATTCTATTTTTTTTAAGGATTGTGTGAAATATTTTTCTTAATTGCGTATTAATGAATGAAAATATTTCTTTAAGTGGAAATTGTGATGAATTGTTCCTTACTGTTTGGACTGTCATATGTGTCTGAATAAGTACTGTGAGTAGTGTTATCTTAAGATTTAACACTTTATGGATCCCCCATCCTTATAAAAAAATCTGAGTCTCATCACACTATAAAAATGTTTTTTCATTCATCCAATTGTATCGTTTTCTAGCACTATTGAAATGAAACCTTGATTTCACTTCATGCTTTCATATTCATGCAATAACAAATATAACTTTCCACTGGTAGAGTATCATGAGTCCTTGTTGAGTGACATTTTCACTACTTAATGTGACAACTCGTAGGATTTAAGTAGTTCATATATTGACCATGTTCACTCAGGAATGATGCTTAATTACTAAAGAAAAGGCTAAGAAACTATGACTGCATCTATCCTTTTCTGTAAATAAAGGCTAAAAAATGGGTTCTCTCACATTGGTCGAAGGTAGGATCAAAGTAGTAGGGAAGGTCATCCCCTTTGCATGTGTCACCCAATCCATCTTAGGTCGGGTCTAATTTTTTTTTTTCAGACTTCTTCCCTAGCTACAAACGACATACATTTCTAGTCTTCCATCCTCAATGTTCATTAACTCACCTGGTGAAAACTTCTTGGCCCCAAGTGGGTGTAATTTTGGGTACCAACATAGAGCATGGGTCTAATTCTTCATTATCATTTCAACATATTACATATTCTTAATTAGATGTATGAAACATGAGGAGGGCAGGGGGAAACTATTCTCTTTTATGCTTTGTGCCTATATGTACAAAATTGGGACTAGATCCATCTACAATAGTGTGTTCTATGAGGTTATGAAAGGTATGTAACTAGATAAGTGTAACAAACCATTACACAAAATCCGCAAGGTAGTAGTAAATATGTACACCAGGATCATAACATCCCAAAATACTTCAGCAGAGCTTGACCTCGAGCTAGGTCTATGCCCACACTCCCATATGTGCGAGCCTCGCTACATTGATGCTTAGGTTCCTCATGTGCCCCAACTACACGACGTAACTAACTGAGTAGGATTTGAACACCGATGGGAACTCAAATACCAAATGTAATGAACCATTAGACCAAAAATTTGAGGTGTTATTGAATCTCCACACCACAATCATAACACTAAGATATTTGTAGGTAGTCCTTCCTATCCTTGTTCAAAGGGGAAAATAACATGGTTACTAAAGAATTTGATACATGATCTTATTACTTCATGTAGTTATTTGTAACCTCTCACTTCTTTTATCTCTAAATTTTATTCAATGTTGGGTAGCATCCACCTAATTCTATAGATTATCCTTCGAAATAACTGGTGATTGATCACCCCAATCATTTAAGTTCAATAATGCAAGCCAAATCTCCAAGAGTAAGAAAAAATGAGTTATTCCCTCTGAAGAATGAACCCATGTATTCCTTCCATGTTTTGCATATCTACATTTACATTTGACTTAAGTATTAATTTCTACTATTGACATTGACCACACTCTATGTTGTAGGTTTTGGCATGTATGGATAAAAAAAACTTTGAGAAAATACAAAGGGTATCTACATACTAATGTATATTTTCCTTTAAAAATGTGATTTATATTTCATACCTAAAGGGAAAAACTATTATCAAATCTATTATGCTAATTTACCCTTTTGACATTTTTTATTGTGACTATGCTCCTTTGTGAAGAAAAATATCCACATCTTGTCCCTATTCAATACATATTCCTAGCTTTGTCCTAAATTTCTAATCCCTACACATTATGAATACAAATACATAAAATTAGTACTTAACATTTTCTTATCATGATATAAATTTTTGATTGCATTTACTGTCACCCTGCTTAAAGCCATATAATAGGGTCAATATGTAATTTTTGCTCCTAGCCAACCTATATAGTAATGGAATGGAACATCCTCCAACTTTTCTTTCATTTATATTATATTTATTGGTTCATTTTATCCTCATGTTTAATCCTTATCATTGAAAAATACATTTATAAGCATATTCAAGAAAGGTTATATCACATATTTCAAACACCTAAAAATCACGTAGAACTCTCATGAGATCTCATTACAAATATCAATACAAAAGTCACCCAATCCTCCTTAAATATTCCCAAACCTAATGCACATCCATTAGGGTAGTCACTACTACATTTTTGAAGAACTCAACCAGGTCAAGGAGTTTGAATTCCCTCATATCCAAACATCCAAATATCCCATTATAATATCTTAGCAAAAGAACAATCATCTCAAACATGGTCAAAGCAGTTCAATTTTTCAACTAGTTACATTGATGTAGATATTACACGCTAGGTCAAGAAATTTGTATGGTTTTTTACCTCTTCGGAGTGGTACTGATGTAAGCCATACATAAATATCAATTTAAACCAAACACTAACCTTCTTGTAAGATCTTCCACCCATGGTTAGGGTTTGAATTTGATTTAACTAATTCAGATGGTTTTGGGATAGTGAAATTCTTAGGGTTTTAAAATGACACACATTTTTAGACCATTGAAGCTAACTAAAAATTATCAAACCCAACTCCAATAAGTTCTAAGATTATATAATACTTATAAGGCCATCCATCCTATCCTACAAAATTTTTATGGTTTTGTACTAGGGAATTTTCCAGTTACAGTCTTAGGAACAAAGTGTCTCCAAGTTTAGTACTCCCAGTTTTTCCAATATTTACATGCATATATCTCATGTATCACTATCTATAGATAAGTAAATATTTCCTCTTGTGTTATTAATATTATAACATATCATTATCAATAGTTACAAATATTAACATAAATTATTTTGATATTTCCTGGTTGGAAGTTAATTAATAAGAATAACCCCTCTAACAAACCTTCCATCCTTGTCATTTTTTTACACTCCCATAACACTATAACAACAATAAGGGTGTTTTTCGTTACAAAAACATATGTCACTGATAAATTCTGCATCAATGGTAATATTGTAAATAATAAATTAACATAAAACCATAAGTTAGACTTTAACTAAATTAAACCAAGATTATCTATAGAAAGAACATTCAAAACATGAATTACCTAGGGAATAATCCTAATTATGAAATTCATAAATAATATATTGACAAAATCTCACATAGACCCTTCAATCTGAAGGTTAACCAAGTTAAAATAGTATTGGTCCTAATAAAACTAATCAAGTATGATCTCAAGTTTCTTTTAATACATGAATACAACAATAAGAAATAATTATAGGTCTTGGATACATACGATATATTCCATTTAAAACAAAATGATATCAATATATTATGAGATGGAAAATATAGATATTTATATAGTTATCTTATTATGATAGATCTAGCCAAGCCAGTACTACAACAAAGAGAAAAATAAATTAGCTCTGAGCTTATCTATATGAAATATACTAAAATAATGAGAAATTGATTCATCATTTTCTATATATGAAAGAATACATAGACTTAAATTCTTCTTCTATAATGATAAGTAATAAATTAATAGAATTCAAATAGGATAACTATGAAGCATATTCAAGCTCTAAAGCAATCCTTTAAATAAATATTGAAGTGAGTAGTTCATGGCTAGCTGAGTATAGTAGACATTGAAAATCATGAAATAACAAACTCATCTATGCTTGATAAATCTTCAAACATATTGAAAAGATACAATTTCATATGATGATGTCCACCACAAAAGAGAATTTGGTAGCAATACTCTAGGATAATAATATAAGAATAAAATAACAAATACAAAAAATTTATAACACTTATCCTAATATAGTAATTTATTTTTCTCACAAAATTTAACAAATGTAGAAGAAACAAGAATTGATAAAGCCGATTTCAGAAATTAACAGATAATATGAAAATAAGTGTAATTACTATGTAAAAGGATCAGGACAAATAAGTATTTGAAAATGAACAAAGAGAAGATGAGTTAAAAAATAAAATATCCTCCATTGAACACATGATTGAGATAAATCATACTAGTCTAACACTAATCTAATAAGAGTTGTATGAATCAGAGAAATGATTAGGCTACGAAGCTTGAAAAACTCATTAAGTCATAGTTGAAGGAAAAAATACCACTGAAGTATAAATATATCTATTTTCAATATTATATTATCCATTTGAAATTAAAAATTTAGTCAAGTATGATGATAAAAATCCTAAAAGGTTTGTTACAAATAAATAAACTCCACTAGTAAAGAATCTTAAAGAGGTAGAAGAACCCAAAGCTTCTAAAAATAAGCTTGAAATACTATACGAAAATTTATGTCTAGAAAATATATTTTTTCTATATATATTAATAGATTAGCCATATATAGAGAATTGATTTATGTCATAAAATAAATTGTAGATCATGAAGAACATCATTTTTCTAGCCAATTTCCTAAAGGATATGAACATCAACAAACAAGTGATATGTTTTATGATTGTGTATTTTATGATCAAAAAAATATTTGTTTAATTTTTATCTTAAGTATGTTAAATAATAAAAA
This sequence comes from Taxus chinensis, assembly GCA_019776745.2. NCBI lineage: Eukaryota > Viridiplantae > Streptophyta > Pinopsida > Cupressales > Taxaceae > Taxus > Taxus chinensis. Next base: position 793,438,234 of record CM034146.1, read on the forward strand.
GGTTTTACTTACCTCAACTATATACCTTGCGTTAGAAAATAAGGAAATATTTAATAATCAAATCTTCTAGTTATTACAAAATGATTCCATCCCTCTAGCTTCTTAAATAGAATTTCCTTTACTCCCCTTATATTTTCATGACACAAAAACTACCAAATTTGGAAAAGGGGATGATAAATTATTTATAAAATAAAATTATGAAAATGGCGAATCATCATATTCAACGCCTAAATTGCAGAAAGTGTAATGCCTCTAATTATTGATATTGATGACTTCTATGGAGTAGGTGACACATTACCTAAGAAAGTAGTCAAATTGGATAAAATATTAAAATGATGGGTAGATTCCAAACATTTTTTTTAATAGAAGTGAATAATTTCTATCAATTAAATAACAACCCCCATTTTAGGAAAATTAGAGTATTGGTGGAAAATCCTACAAAATAATTTCAAGGAAGGGATAACAACACTGAAAAATCTTTGTGCTGCCACAACTTTAAAAACTGCATGATATATAAAACACCTTACTACAAATAAATTATTTCAATTATATAGGATCAAGTGTTGTACCATAAATAAATTACCTGAATATAAAAACAAATTTCTCCATATTTCGAATCACTTTCCAAGCCCATACAAATGATATCAGAAAGGCATTTATAAATTCTTTGCACTTTGAATTAACATATAAGATAATTGGCCATTTTTCTAACCATGAAAATAAAGTAGGATACACTCTCACTATTGAAATTATAACACGTGGGAAATTAACAAAAAAATTAGAAGAGTTCATTAAAGACACTTGTATAAGAAAATTAGAAGAGTTCACTATTGAAAACCATATAATGAAAATAAAATTTATGGGTTAAAAATGAAAAAATCATTTAAATTCCAGAAGAAAAAAATACAAATATTTCAAAAAGGATAAATAAAACCTCTTCATAACTTTCAAGTAAAGGAGATAAAATAGGTCCAAATCTGTTAAGAGAAGAAATAATCCAAGAAAACACATAAATGTCAAATGATTTATTTGTGGCTAAGAGGGACATATAACAAATGATTTTCCTAAAAAGGATGAGTATCTAAAGAAAGAAAATAAAACTTGTAGGATTAGACAAGGAAACTATGATGATTAATACACATATTCCACCACACCACTAGTAACAAATATTGAAGTATTTTCCATTGATGATAGCTTTGATTATTTTCTTTTAGTCAACCACATCCAACATATACATGATGCATAGTTTTCTTGGATTACATAAGGAAACTATGATGATTAGTACATATATTCCACCACACCACTTGCAAAAAAAATTAAAGTATTTTCCATTAATGATAGATTTAATTATTTTCTTTTTATCAGTCATGTCTGACATATCCATGATGCATAGTTTAATTGGATTAATTCTTGTTACTATGATTATAATACAAAATTATTCTTTTGAAATATACTCAGAGTCTTTGTTGATTATAAGACCCTCTCCCAAATTGCATCATTATAAGGTAGTTTTGATAAAATTTCTACGAGAAATTTTCGTCTTCACTTCCATTACCAATGTCAAACCAAATATTTGTAGACTCAACATAGTTAGGTCAAGAAAAATAATACATTACAATATGCCTTTAAAAAAAACCTATTCAATGTTCCACATAGTATATTAATCCACCAAAGCCACATGTGTCTAAATTATTTACTTGTAGGGATCGAATGTTATTTACTACTACTATAGGGATGAGATTAAAGCAACTTGAGATGAAATTGTATACTTATTTAGATGATTTGGAATCCCTACTAACTATTCTATACACATGAGATGAATAAAATGAAGAAGAGTAACTAGAGTATCACAAGGAACATCAAGAAGTACATTCAATCCAAAAAATAAGAAGAATGCAAGATGAACTCATACTTAAAGTAAGAATTCTATATCCAAATTACCAAATCTACCAATTAGATATTCTGATTAGCACTATGTCCAATATTTCCATCTGCAAGACTAATGTTATACTATCTTATTATTTGATGTATAAGGAAATATAATTTAAAACTATAAATGGAAGCTCCATTGATGTAAACAAATTTTTTCGTAAAGTCAAAATATTTGTAGGTAATGGTATATCATATTTTGAATTAATTGTCTACGATAACATCTTATCTAATATCCTATTAGGAATAAATTGTACATCCAATCATGTTCCTTATACCATTGGAAAAAAATCATAAGTTTGAAATTTGGACGTAAGTAAAATTAGGATACGCCTCAATAAACCTACGAAAATTACAACCATACCTTCTACAAATAAGAATGATCTTATTCTAGATTAAAAAAATGTTACAATCATCTCTAACCTAGAAACGAAGGGTCTTAAGATTAGAAAACACCAGAGAAATAAATGTAAAATTTTGTGTTTAGAAGATCCCGAGAAATTTTGGGAGAAATGAAAATACACTATTTCACTAGACTTAAAACTAGAAATGGATCATACTAAAGGAATACAATCTACTACTTTTCCTTTTAATGAAGATAAAAAAATAAATTATTTAAAAGGAAGTAAAAGAACTCCTTGAAATAAAAATTGGTACATTCTTCTCATAATGAATGCGCTTATCTGACATTTTGTGTAAATAAACATAGTGAACAAAAAAGAGGGAAATTGAGAATGGTTATTAGTTATAAAATGTTGAATGAGTTTTTGGTTCTTGTAAGACATCTAGTTACAAACAAAACTAATTTTATCAAGAAGTTAAAGAGAATCACAATTTCAGCAGGTATGATATGAAATCACGATTTTCAAAAATAGCCATAGTAGAAAGGGACATGTACAAGACCGATTTTCTATTTCCCATTACTTAACAAACATTAAGAATGGAGAGTATTAATTTTTTTTTAAAAAATGCCTCTAATGAATTCCAAAAAATAATGGATTCAATTTTTGAGAAATTTATCTCTTTGAAATATCAAATTACTATTTGAAATATGTGATTTTGAGGGATTTATTCTTTTCAATAAGAAATATGAAATTGATTTCTTAATATTTTTATTTCAAGAGTAAAAGTAAGGCTGCAGCTATAATCCACTTAAGAGTCTTAAGGAATTACCTGATGTCATTACTGGAATAATTTTTTTTGTTGAGGTTCCTAGGATATCTACATTATTGATCCATATTTTTATTTAAAAAAATAGTAATTAAATAAACTATTTATCTCTATGAGACTAGCGAAAAATAATCTCATGGAATAATGTCATGATTGAAAATGTTAGATGGATCAAAGAAAATATCAAGCATTTATTTGAACTAAAAATATTTGGAAATGGACCCTTCATACTAGAAACTAATGCTAGAAATGAATTTTGTGTAGCAACACTCATATAATATACCTTGAGAATAAAGAAATAGTTTATGCATTTTGTTGAGGTATATGCTCCAATACTCAAAAACTATCCCTCAAATAAAAAGGATATTTTGGAAGAAACATTAGCCATGTATAAATTCATGATATTCTTAGGGTAAACTTATTTTACCATAGTAATTTATGCATTGTATTATTACCTTTGGTAATTAGTTGATTATTGTTATATGGTTTTATAAACCATATCTATCATATTATTCTCATATGATTTTATTGTTGTTATATAGTTATAACAATATTTTTTCCTGTATTATTTCATAGTGTAAACATCAAATTTAGGTCACACCCCCTATTTACCCCACATGTATATTAATTTAATTACCCACAATTAATATAATGCCTCTACTCACAATATTCAATATTTAATTACCTTGGCTAAGCTAATTTCCACCTCACCTAGACACCTCATCATAAACCTATTCTTAGCATGTTTACCTCTTACTAGGACTCAATATCCACTTGCAATAACTAACTAAGAATTAGTCCTACCTACCTTAATTATCTAAGACTTAGTTCAACCCTAAAATCACATGTCTATTCTTCCTCTATCCAAATTCCCGCTTATCTAAGCGCAACATTCTGTTTTTATCTATGAGAATATATAGAGCTGCCCAAAACGATAGAGCTGGCCAAAATGATTATCAGGATCTGTCATTTTAAGTAAACCTAGGATTTCCCACCTTAACCAACGCCGATCAACTCTAAATGGACGTCGGTCACCCTAAACTGTCATCGGTTACCATATATTCATTTTGGTAATCTTGTTTGAGAGGTTGGAAGAATTAATTCAAGTCTTGGAGAAGAGAGATTTCCATACAAGAACGCACCAGAGAACTCCTGTAGATCCAAACACCCTAAAATAGCAACCAAGAACTGATTTGAAAGGAAAGCATTCATGGTAACATTCTGGGAAGCAAAACCATGGCAATGACCACCGGTTCCACGAATCAACCATCACCTCCATCCAACCACCAGGTCTATAAGCACCAGTAATTACATTTAGATCTGCACCTTCCCATATTTATTTAGATTAGCTTCTTCATCTCTATTTTGGGAGTTCTAATCTCCTTTACATCCCATCACCTCTCACCTCCCTGTCAATCCCTTTACCTAACCATCTACAACCTCCTAGCCTCCCATACCTAACTCTAGACACCTCTGACAACCCCTAACATTGTCATCTACCTCCCCATTATCTTTCCATTCCCTGGGAAATCTCAGAGAATCACCAAAATCCACCTTCAATAAGTTTCTATTAGCCCAACCCTACCAACTCTGGTTAAACCAAACCGTTGTCAGTTTCTTCTCAAATAGAATCTGTCATACCCTATCAACATCAGTCTCTGTATATGATAAACCTGTCTGTAAAAGAAACCTCAAAAATTTCATCCAAACAACCCAAATCACCTAAATTTTGACCCTAACCTTTCCCAACCGCTTTATTTACTTGTTTGACTTCTAGATCTGATCATAACCTATCATGTTAGATTAGATTTGTTTATTTTACTTGAATGAGATACCTAAATCATATCAACTACAGTATGAAATTATTGGTTCATATTATTTCTTGCATTAAGTTGTTTTAAATAGTGGATTCACAACCATCTAGGAAGTACTAGACTTCCCGAATATAGCTTACGCTAGGAATTCCACTAACATATTTTTTTTAATATTCCTTTTGTGGTCTTGTTTTTATTTGCAGGTAGTTCCTCCTAGAAAAAGGAAGTTATCACAATCAACATTGGATCGGGAAATCAAAATGCGTGAACTCTACCTTCCACCTTCATTCACAGGTATTCCTCGCCACCATTACCTTATTTGTTTTTCTCTTACGTACGCACACTATTTGGCGAAACATTTTGGCATGCACAGTGGGACCCATTTGGGTTCTTTGCATTGTTCATTCTTAGGGAATCATTTTTTGTTTATTTCTTTTTGAAATATATTTCATATTAAATATTATCTCTTGTAAAAATTCTTCTTCTCCTACTTGTCGAAGTGACACTCGTAGTTTCGATTGAAAACAAAACTTCTTTTTTATTTTGTATTACATTAGTGAAAGACATAATCTTTCCTATTCATTATTTCTCTCAGTGAATATAATTTGTGGATTTGGGTTTAAAATCTTGTTGCATTTCATCGTTGTATGCTGCATTATTAGCTCACATTTAAAAATGAGGGCAACCTATATCCTGGAAGTCATGCCCAGCTGATGGTTGACATAATTGAACCGTAGAAAACACATTTCTCTCTTCTCTCTCTTTGAAAAACCACACAAAATTTGAATTTACAAATCTTCTTAAACAACATCCTACCCATAAGAATTTTTCAATGATCACATGATCAGAGGATTGACAGTGGGTAGCCAGCTGGTTATCTTTGTCCAGTTAGCACCTCAGAGACAGAACCACCCCCACTATAACATAACCTGAAACCTCACCTTTATATTTCCTTCTTCATATGAATCCTTCCCAACGAAAAACTTAGTTATAAATTCACAAGTTAGTCTTAAAATCATAAGCTAAAGCAAAAATAAATTAACTTATAAGATTATGTGTTCTCTTAGCTTTGTTCTTGACTTGCGTTTTAAGGTGTAAGTTATGATTCTCCATTTTTCTTCTTCCTTTTGCACTCCCCTTCATATCTAGAGTATTATGGTTATTTCTGAGTGTGTCAGGACCTGATCTGGTCATTCTCAGATTTCTAGGTTAATCTTTTATCTAGTTTTAATTCAAAAACATCGATTTTTCTTCATTTCTTCTCATTTCATAGTGACCAAAGTCAGTCCAGCAACCGTCATCTGTTTACCTAACTGGTGGCAGCTTCTTGCTATTTTGGGTATTTTACCTGAAACAAACTTCATCACCTATTATTTTTCTACTTTTGATCCTTACGACACCATCATATCCCCCAAATTTATGATATCTCTATCAGGTACAGTTTCCCTAGCTCATACTCATCAATTTTATTTCATTTGCTTAAATTGGTACTTTTCACAATGACCCGTATCAGTTATCATAACCATCATCAGTTCCCCTGTAACTATCATCGGTCATACTGATTTTCATCATTTCCTCTGTTTACCCCCTGGACTTCACCCTTCTCTTATTCTATTATTTTCTGTGTCATTTACAAAATACAGTTTTACCAGGTCAACACTAATTCATATGGTGTTGACTCACATCCAAATTAACACCCTTGTGTTTCACACCAGCCGTCAACCACTCCCACCTAGTCCATCGTCTTCGTCCATCCTGTCACCTATGTATCCAACCTAGCTTATCCCCACTGCTACCAGTGATGAGGAATTCACAATACTCCTTTATTAGAATCCCACAAACTTAAAATAATATCTTTCCGACTCATCTAACTAGGACTCTTTAGAACAATTAATATATAGAATGCCCATATTTATCCCTCCTACCCTTGTACCCACTTTTATGTAAGCTACCACTAGTTAGGCACTACCTTCATCCACATTATCCCCTATGGTCTCTTAATTAGGTACCACCTCTGCCATAACTGCTGCCCTAATGACATCTATTGCCATCAACTGTTCCTTCCCCAACTACCTTGAGCATCGCCCCATCTGCTCCCTTTTCCTTGTATGTACCATTTATGTAATGTTAGAAACCATCATCCCTTTCTAAAATATGGTTCTTTTTATCCCTCAGTCTCTACCACTCATTACCATGAGAGTCGTTGAGATCACCCCACCTATTTACATGCATCATCAGTAGCCCCCGATTTCTTCTGTCACCTATTCGGGGTACATTCCACTTATATCTATACCCCTTTACAGTTTTATATTCTATCCCCTCATGTATTGGGATCCCATCTACATCATACATGCATCATCAACCTCCCTTTACTGTGGGAGGCACCCATTCCTCACAATCCACCAACGACCTCATTAGGATGATGATGGAAAATATGTAGACTTAGCAGCATCAGTTTCCCACTCTCGTAACTCCTTGACCTATGAAAAAATATGTAATGACCCTATTCACCCATCCATTCCTATTCACTTATATCCTGTACATTGGTAAATTCCTAAATTCAACCATTTTAATAGTAAATACGACCCGCAACAACACTTACAGTCATTAAAACATGGATGCTACCTAATTTCCCATGAAGATGCTTTGCTCTTACAAAAATTTCTCATGTCCCTAGCAGGACCCACCTTAGATTGGTATAGCAGTTTACCTAGACATTCCATCTACTCCTTCAACTAAGTGGATCAGGAATTCCTAGACCACTTCTTGATCAATGTAGTCAAGAAGGTCACCATGACCAACATGTATTCAACATGAAATTATGAATAAAAATATATCAAATATTTTGTTGCCCGTTGGTGGAGTCTTATCAACCAATTAATGTTCTAGCTACCTCAGACTGAACTGATTGAGTTTTTCACTAGAACTTGTGTCAGACACATCTCACCAAATTTTTAGGTAAAAATATTCCAAACCTTTGACGAATCATTCACCATGGCACAAAAGATCGAAATTCACACCATTGAAGAAAAGAAAATCGAATTACGAAACAAGAATGTCCCATTCAAATCAAATGATTCTTCTTCATCTTCAAAACCAAAAAATAACTATTCAAATGCCAAAGGATCTATGAACGCAGTAGTCCTCAAAGTGGGTCCATCTCATCCTTCTAATCAAACCCAACCTTCTTCCAATATTTCCCTTATCTAGGTCTTTCAGCTCCGGTGGGAGCAACGAAAGTACACTTCAATTAGAGAGCCCTATTCTTCAATCTTGGAAAATTTTCTTAAAGTTGGAGCCATTACACTTCCTCCCATAAAACCTCATACAGGTTTCGATCCTTCCCATCCTATGCCTGTATGGTATAAGGAACACAACTATTGTAATTACCATCACATCAAAGGCCATAGTGATGGTAACTACATAAATTTTAAGAACATTGTCCAAGAGATGATAGATAATGGAGACCTCGTCATGGAAAACCCAAACATGCAGGAAAATAAAAAAAATTGTGCATCTTTAAAAATATTTTCCCTAACCATAAACCATCATCTAATCATAATAGTGAACCTCCATCCAGCGATAACAATGTTCGTGATGTCCATGTGGTTTTTGATATCATATTGACCTTTCCTCAAATCCCACCTAATTTGTCTATTGAGGAAATTCTGGGACAAGCCCCTCTACCCACAAAGGGGCATACCTCTTCTACTCCTTCACCCATAGATGATTGTCCTTCATCTCCCTCTTCTCTCACAGACAAACCCACACTTTCTACCAATGCCATTTAACCATCTACCTCACAACCTATAAAACATTCAATGCTTTTAATTCTCCCATCCACAGGAGAATCATCATCACCTTTTCCTCCACCAAGGGAGAAGTCTACCTTAACCCACCTACCATCTCTCCTACCCATGGGAGATTCTTCAGATATGCCACTACTAGTTCAGGGAATTTATTCCTCAGCATCCGAGGACCCCATTGATATGATCTCAGCTCTTTTACCTATAGAGTCCGAGGTTAGCCAATTCCCTGTCTCACAGACATATTTTACAGGGATTTCCACCAAACCAACCCCATATATTCCTACAGCAGTCCCGTTTTCATGGCTAGCTGATTTATTGGATTATATTGACAATTCCATGCTCTGGGGACGTCTTTGGCTCCCCTTTTCAACCTTGAAGAAATTTTTTCTAGAAGATACTTCCATAATCTACCCAAAGGTATTTCTGGCAAACAGATCAACATTGAACTTACCTATTGAAACTAATTCTTCTTCATCATCCCTACCTAAATCCAAACCTTTTACCCATAGCTAAAACCATTCCAAGATATCAAAACCTATCAACACATATCTCCTCACCTGTATCTAGACGCATCACTACCTTGGGTGTGATGCTGACATCAAGCCTTACTCAGCCACCTATCAAATTGTACTTAGCCACATCTTCCCAAACCTGTACAAACATTATCCCTTCACCTAAAAGGAAGAACCAACCTTCTAGGCCACATACATCATTCTCACCTACCACACCTTTGTCACCTTCCCCCTTTTTCGTCCATCCTAGGGCCCCATCCATTAACCCTGATAAAAAAATATCCTACCCAAGGCCAGTCAAAATCTAAACAACCTATTGAACCATCACAAACCTTATTTACACCTCATTCACCTAAAAACCAAACACCCTCACCCTCACCCATGCACTTCTTACCACATATACCTCTACCAGTTACTATAACCCCAACTTTACCTATACAAATTCAACCCATACCATCCACCCAACCTCAACCAACCACTTCTACCACAACTCATTTTTCCCCATGGGTGACCCATCCTCTTCCACCATCTACTTTCCCTTTTGCATCCCTTACTCCAGTGTAACCTTTACCCAAAAAGGTAAAACCCAAAGATAAGAACCCACTACCCTCTAATAAGGTAGTAAAACCAACAAAACCTTCCAGTGTTAGCTCTTCTACCATACCTTTACCTAAACAGATGCCATCAAAGCCTAAGACAATACCCCTTATCAAACTAATGGGCCAACCCATTCTGCCTCCTATAAAGCCTCTTCCCTTATGATCATCCACACATTTACCCAAACCCACTCTCACTTCCCATTGTGATCCGTTAGCAGGGTCCTACGCCAACATTCTAACCAATCTCTTAGAGACTTCCATCTTCACATTAACGCTGCTTCAACCTTACAACCATCTCAAAACCAAACCAAAATGATTTTATGAAACCAAGATTTGTGCCTATCATTGTGTGTAATGACATGATGTAGAAAATTATAAGGCTCTAAAAACCATTCTTCTGTAACTTTGTCCTCTTGAACAAAATTTTGACGATGACAATCTGCTAGATGAGGACCCTATTCCACCTTCACCAATATCCCCACATCCTCTTCCATTACCCATTTAAAGACTAGTATCTCCACCCCTACAACCATTTTATCCACCTCCAAAATTTGAGATCAAAATGGTCCACATAAGAGAGTTAGCCAAATCCCCGCTAAAATGTCAGTGCACCCTACTCATTTCACAAGGATATTATCCACCACTAGGGTTTTTTCCCTCATGTTGTTATATCTTTCATGGAACACCCTCTCCATCCACCTCTCTTCCTTAGATTAACATGATCTAGGTTGCTAACCAAACCTTGAAAGAAAAAGGAAAGGAGAAAGCAACCATCCCATCAACCAATCGTGTTCCCAACATACCATCTACACCCACACCAAAAATCACCATTCGAGGTCCCATGTACCCTATTTCTAACAGGGTCTCCCATCGTATATTGATAAAACAATTACATCATTCCCCTCTAAATATGTCTTTGTATGATCTCATCTAAACTTTTGAATCCCATAGACAAGCCCTTATAGAGGTTTTCAATCCATTGAAGTTTC